>VXBA01006152.1:0-108775 GCA_013399895.1 Serilophus lunatus | reverse complement strand
TTTTTTTTTTTTTTGCTCCTCTCCTTCCTGCTTACACAGTGTCATTTCATCTCCCGTGCTTCAGAAATCTAGCAAATTTCCTTCCTATTACAGGATGACAGAAGAACTTCCCAGAAGCCCTAACAGCATTATGGCCATGCTTGAGCTACCCATGACAATCTTAATTCCAATTCTCTAAGTTAAAAGTGTCTTCCATGAGCTCCTTTCCCCATACATTTGTTCCCCAGACCTTTTTGTTTGATAACAGTCTGGAAGGGGGAAAAAGTCATAGTCAGGAAACTCAGTCCATATTTAAATTCAACATTCAGAAAAAAAGTGTCAGCACCAAGAATTTAGAGAGTTAGTGATACTATCACAGTTCTGGCTCGCTCCTAAAGACAATTATGTATGCGAGTGAACTATATAGGCATTTATAATGTTTCTTTCTACAGATAAATGCTCATCAAATATTTTCAGCAAAGGCAAATATTTTCTGTACTCCTACTTCATGTCTCACAGGACAAGTTACTGAGTTGGCTGGCACATTGATACTCAATGTAGAAGGCTTCACTGTAGTTCAGAATCTTAATCCCTGCTCATTTTTGCCGTTTTGTGAATTTATCAAAGGACAGTCTTGTGAGGCCTGCTCATGGGCTCCCTCCCCATATTTCTCTTCACTCCTAGCATGTTTTAGCAGTTGCTATAGTGCTGTAAAGTGTAGCAACGCTTGAGCTAGCTTAAATTAGGCCGAGTGAACCCAAGTACAATGTAGGTTCAGTTATGGTACTGAGGACGGAGTGCTGAGCTGTGCCAGTGCTGGAAGAGGGATGATGGTATCCTGGCTCATTCTTTCCTAGCTCATGTAGGTATCAGAGCAATCGTCCATGCCTTCATCTGCAGCGCAGATAAACTGTCCTCTGTCCTGTCCTCAACTGGGTTAACTTTTGATGGGATACTAAGTCAAGAAGGTGACAGGGCGTCACAGCGGATCATATTCTGCTGCTTTTTATAAAGCTAGATGAGCAGTACTGCAATGTTATGAAGATGGTCTTGTATTCAAAACAGATCTTTCTTCCTTTCTTGAATTTCTCCTAGAACATTTTACCAGTAGATTTTGCAGGCCTGTTGGTCTTGCTTAGTCCCATTTATAGGTTCAAGTCTACAGTCTGCAAATTCTTTCATCTGAAGAACTAGTCTGTGTGATATAAAATTCATTTTGCCACATAAGGTTTACTCTTACTGTGTCAACTGTGTGTCCTACCAGAACAGAGCTGGACAGTTTTTTCCCATTCTCCTCAAGGTATGTATTCTGAAATTTTACTGTGTTTTTAGTATGAAAAATAGATGTTTGGGAATTTGCACTCTGAAATTCTACTTTCATTGACTCATGAATGTAGCAGATTGAATGGCTCTAATAACCACTCTCGGGAATTGGCCACTTCTTATTGGAAATGTATTTTCTGTTGAGGCTGGTACATGTCTTAAAAAAAGGTACATATGTGGGCCAATATCTGTCTGTCTGTCTGTCTATATATCTATCAGTCATTCATCTATCTATCTATCTATCTATCTATCTATCTATCTATCTATCTATCTATCTATCTATCTATCTATCTAATCTATCTGTCATCTATCATCTATCTACTTACTTACTTACCTACAAGAAGACTTAGAGCACCTTTCTGTTAATTTTCTTTTTAGACTTTTTTTTTGCCCCCTCAGAGGGGCAAATATTTTCAGTGTAGAAGTAGGCAGCTGCAGAAGATCAAGCTTCAGCCCCAGCCTTGAGCATATGCTTGAACAGATAACCTAAACAGAGAACCTTCCACACACAATTGCTTGACTTCCAAGTGAATCATGGTATTTTTGTTGGGAACACACTTTTTCAATGTTGTGCTATTTACTGAATTAAGACGACTAACTTTTCTCTCTATATGTAGCAGTGTGCACTCGATCTGAGATTGATAGAAAATATTTAAGTAAATCTTTTGATAAAAATGTCGAGTCCTGTAATGTATGAAATAATAAAAAAGAAAGCTTAACTAGAAATCTGCATAGAATATAAGTAAGAATAAAAATTGATTTAAATTGCCTTTCTTTTGACCTCAGTTTTAATATTTTATCATTTAATATGAAAATGAAAAGCATTCCTTTAATGTATTTTGCCTTAAAAAGTAAATTATATTTGTGTCCAGTTTCAAAGGTGGCGTATCAAGTTTCTGCAGCATTCCTCCTGGCCTGAGTTCCCCATTTCTGTCTTGACAAACAATGTCCCCATAATTTATAAATTTTAGACACAAAAGGTTGTGTAAAATGGTGTGACAACAGGTTTGTAGATTAGACAGTTGTTGACAACCTTTGAGCAGGTGAAAATTATTCAAAAGGACTGATGAACTGCATAGTGAGTCATTGTTGCTAGATCATTTTCAAACCACTGATGAAGTTAGTTACAGCCTAATTAAATTCATCCCTTTTCTTTCCACATAAATGGCTGGAGCACAGAATCAGACCTGCTTGACGTTCAGATTTTTTTAGAAGGGATGCCTCCACTGTGAATTGTCCTCTAAGTGTGTGTCATGTTTTTATTGTTGTTATTATGTTCATAGTGCGGGTGCAGAAAAGTGCAAAATCTCCATATTCCTCCCAGTCTTTGCAGAACTCCAGTACACCATTAGATATAACTAGAGGTGCAGAAAGCCGTTTTGGCTGGTGTCAAATTAGGTTTTTCTCCAAGACTTCTCTCTTTTATATGTAGGAGATTAGGGGAGGAAAGCACATTGAAACAGAAAAGTGAACATGGAAAACAAGAATTAAACAAATATTTGATCCCATAAAAAATTAAACAGCATAACTAATGTTTAGAGGAATATTTACATGTTAGAGAAAAAAACTAGCAAAAGCTCAAAAGGCATCTATTTAAATAACTGTCCTTTCAAGAGGTTAGATCAGCATATGCTGACAAGAGGCTTGTGTTGTGGGTTTTGTAGTACTCTTAGGCTAATTAACAAATGCATTACTGGCACAAGTGAAGCTGGAACAATTGCCAGTCAGAACACTCAGAGAAAAGCCACCAGGGAACACTGGATAGCAATAAAAAGCTATGGCTGCTTATTTTTAATTCTTTGGAGGGCCAATTCAAACAGCAAATGTAATTACAATTCTGTAAATAGAACACCCGAAAGCACTCCTTCTGGCATTAGTATGCATATCTTTGATATTTGTTTAACAAATGATCAAGTAGCCCTTTCCTTGTTGCTTCTTATTTAAGGGGTTTGAAAATTTGAAAAGCAATTCTGAAAATACCATATAGCTGTGTAGGCTTTCACTTCCGAGTGCAGTGGAAAATCACTGATTACACTAGTAAAAAAGCCTGGATGTTGCTTTCTTCTTCAGGTACAATGAGAAGTGGTAGGTTTACGAAGACGTGACTCCATGATGTTGGAATATGATAAAGACAAAATTATTTCAAAGAAAAATTATTTGAACATCGAAATGCTAAACTGAATTATCTCTGTTCCTTCACTCCTTTTACTTAGCACAAATTCAAGAGTCAAAACAGAAAGCAGAAAACTTTTTCGTCCTTGCATACTTTGCCATTACCTGACATACTGAGTGTCTCAGCAGGATGTTATCCTACTTTGTAGTATTTTGTGCAGCAGACAGGCTTGCTGTGGTAGGTTAATTCAGAGAAAGAGCAAAACTGGCTAAGGCACAGCAAGATGTGATCATAAATTAATAATGTTCAATGGACTGTGACTGTGAGAGCTGCTATTGGTCTTTCAGGTCAAGGTAATCCCCAGACTCAGTTTGATTTAAAAAATGGCAACCATATATTTCATGTGCAAGTGGAAGAACATAGTTGTCTTGTGGGAGGTAGAAAGTTCTTAGAAATATTAAGGCAAGTGCCAGAGGGAGAAAAGAGGAAAAATAATTATAAGGCCAAAGGAAGATAAACTATCCTACCGTCTGTACCCTAAATAAGGTAACATTAACAACGGGATTCCTGTATTAAAGATTTATATGATCAGAATCTCTAGATTCTTGCTAAGTCTTGCTGGTTTGCCTCTGATATATAGAGGTTACTGACAGCTTTTTCCAAGAGTTATATAGGTAGATGAGGACTGGTGTCAGCTGTCAGTAAGATGAAAAAAAAGAGAAAAACATCTTCAAATGTTCTTTCTGTGCCTCTTCCTACATTACTGTCTGCCCAAGTTTCACTGTTATGAGTGTTTTTAAGGAAACAGAAACCAACTGTTTCATTGCCAAACCCCTTATGTATCAACTTTTTTAATTTTGTTTTTATCCACCATCTAGTGCTCGACATCAAAAGATGCTGCTACATTCTCAAGAACTGAAATCATACCACGTTGTTTGTGCAGCAGGCACAAATATTTGTCTTGTGTTTCTCATATTTTTAAAAAGTCAGTCTTGCTGCTGGAATGTATTTACATTACTGAATTTATGACAGAGAGAAAAGCTCTGTAATTTAAGTGCTTCCAATTTGTTTTAAAAGCACTTGTTCTTTCAAAGTGGTGTGGTAGAGCAGAAGGGAAGCTGCTTGCTTGTCCCAGCTGATGTGCTTCAACTCTGATCAAGACTTCACAGGAGGAGAAAAGACTGCTCTTCTGTGACATGAAATGGTTTGCTCTGACGGGGATACTTTGGGAATGCAGACTGGGGCAAGGTGAGAGGGTGACATCACAGGATAATCAGTATCGGCATGCTGAGTTATTTCGAGGATGCACTTCCTTAGCTGCTGCTTCATGACCATGATGTATACAGTGGCTCTGTTCCATTTCTTTTGTGTTGCGAATCAGTAAACACCAATCTGATGTGAGCTAAATAAAGAAAAAAAAAAACGAACCTTAAAAGGTTATTTGTAACTCAGAGGATTTCAGAGATCTGATTTACAGTGTGGCCTCCAAAACTGTCGTTTGAGCACTGCCGAATGGGCGGTGAACTAGTGTGTGAGAACAACCGCTTGTGAAAAAGAACCTTTTATTTTGGCTTTGCTGCCAAAGTCAATATATCTTGTACTCATGTTCTGAAACAGCAAACAGGGTGCTTGCAGCATGAAAACCAGCAGAGAGGCTTCTGAAACGAAAAGAAGTCCTGGCTGCAGTAAAGACTAAAGTTTCAGCTCAAAGGCTTAAAGGTGATGTATGACAAGAGACTTCCCTATGGACTGTGTGGCACTATTGTAGCTAAAGAAGCCAACAAAAAGACTGCAGGGAAAAGTCAATTCTTTGAAAAACAGTGCACAGACTTGTTTTTCTAAACCTTCATTTCACCTGTTTCACTATTCACCAAATGTTTTGAATGTTCTCTGTTGGAGGTATCATGTTCTGCTTTTCTTTGCTGATAGGCTCAAGATCTGGAGACTTGTGGTACACCCATGGTGGGGAGAGCAGGGATTGGACCTCTCCATTGTGATCAGCATGGGATCTCTTCACAGGGGTTTGCAGAAGAGCAAAGGCTGAATGTGAAGAAAGCACTTTGCAGCAAAAATCAACCCTGACAACATAGGAAAGATTGTCTTCCTCTCAAGTAGATAAGGTGGAGCTAGGGATTTTGATGGTGGAGAGGCCAGTAACTGGCTGGGCATAGTCATGGAAACTAATACAGCTGTAGAAGGGCAGCACTGAGTCTACAAAATTGTACTACTTCCTGCTGTAAAGCTAACACAGCAAGATTCCTGGGTTAAGGCTGAGCATCAGAGACAAACTCTCAGTATCCACCTCCCATGGCTGGATGTTTTGAAGTCAGGGGAAGCGATGTCAAGAGCATCTAATCCCTTAACTAACTTTTGTATCTTTTCTTTAAGCTCTAGTGAAAAACTATTAATTCCCCAACTTTTCTTGCAATAGTGAAAGCTGTCACCCAATGTGTGAAAGACAGGGAGTCAATTTAGTCTTGAAAACATTTGAGCCTGCTTGTCCCAGCTCTCATGTCAATGATTAAACTACCTTGTAGGAAACATTATGGAGGTTCAATTTGTCTACTTAAATATTTCCCACCTGTTTCATATCACATAAAATAATGAATCCTTATTCTGTACAAATATTACAGAGGGGTGGATACAATACATAGCATGATTCTAACTCCTGCTTCAATCGCTGACATACAATGCTGGTACTGATGTAGATGTGTAATGACTTAGTGCCTTCAGTCCACTTTCACTCAGATATTGCCATTTATGTCTGGTTTTTTGCATAATCCAGATGTTTCTTTAGATCTGACCATAGCACAAAGTAAAGTAAGCAATAGGATTTGAAAAGCCAGAATGAAGTTTTGTCAGAATTCAAATAGGACAAGAAAAATTTAATAGCAATGACATACAGGAATGTAGACTAAATAGGCAAAAGAAAAGTAAGAAACTACAAAAAAGTTAAAAAAAATCTCCCTCTGCCTACCGTATCTTGCCAGAGCTTATCATCTGCTTACTATTTGGCCTATTGGCATTTCAATGGAGTCACAACTTAAAACCAATTCTGTGCAGTTTCCTCTAGTCTTTATGAAAAGTCTCCTGCATCCCTTCATCCCTTCTAAGATCTAGGTATGCAACAGAGGCTTTCTCTCTTTATTTTCCCATTAAGCTCTTAAAAATTCTTTATTTACATTTTCAATAGTTTTTTCTTATCCAGAATATTGCAAACAGGCAGCTTTCCCCTATTCCACACATCCATGGCCTTTCAAAGTTGCTGAAGGGAATATATAGTGAGCAGCAAATAACCAGTTACCCTATCTCACTGTTGTTTCTGATTTCATTTGCTATTGCAGTCAGTATCACTTCAGAAGGTAAAACTTCTCTGACCACAGATCTGGTTGCTATTCTTTTTCAGCCTAACCTGATTTACTGGGATCTGGTTCTCTGAATCTCTCTCTTGTTTATCATAGTCAACACAGGAGAAAAAAAAAAGTGTAAGATTGACAAGTGCTGTCCTGATTGCTCTTTTCTAGTAGCACAAAACCTGCTTCTGCTTCCTGTGGCCCAGACAGATGCTCTGATATCACGATACTCACCATACCCTGCAAAAGCCTACTGAGAAACAGCTGGTCCTAAGCTTGGTACTACCAGTATCTGAGCTACCTGCTTTGTAGCTCGGTCACACTCAGATTTTCCATGCAGTTCTGTGTTTAACTGCATAGGATCAATATTGTCAATCAATTTCCTGGAGTTTTGTTTCAGGAATTTTTCTTTTTTCATTAGCAAATACATATTAAAGTTTTATCTAGTTTTCAAGGCTTGGTATTTTAAGAAAAATTTCCAAAATTCCAACTAGAGGCTTCTCTTGAACTACAGCTTATGAAAAAACCCTACACCTTACCTTTTTCTTTTTTAACATTTAATGACTGAATATGAAAAGGTCTCCACTATTTCTGTTAAAATAAAGTGTAAAATAACTGTATGAATTAAAAATTGTTGGTCAATACTCAGATAAACATGTCTTTATAACTCATTGTATGAAAGATGTGTTATCTGAGAAATAAGATGTAATGTTCAAGAGCCAACTGTGCATTTAATTAATGAAAATTTGACTAGGATCACATAGAAGAATGTAGACATCAACACAAATTTATGCTTTGTTTCAGAATTTCCACTAGTTTCCGTTCTATACAAAAACACACACTTATATTTTCAGTTTTTTGTAAGCAAATCAAAGATCTACAGCAAAGTTTTTATGCTGACCTTTTGCAATCTTTTTTTCTCTAAGGATAAATGTGACAAGTACGTGATGTCAGATAATAAGCCTAATTTTAGAGAGCAGCAGCGTAAGATGCAGATGTTACATTTTGATGCCTTTGCTTAGAATCAACCATAAACTTTTCTTTCTGTATGCCTAATGCTTACTTTGTTTAAGAAATATTATACCAGTTTAGAACTTGCTTTCTCAGGATCACAAAACCAGAGTTAGAATAAACCTCAAAAATAGTTCTTCATGTTTCCCAGGAAGTATAAGAGCCTCCAGCTTCCAAGTAAGTCTACATCTCCTCATTTTGGAGCTGAATCAGAAAACCAAGGACTAGTATACTTTGGTTTTAACTTTTGCAGTTAAAATGTTAAACCATAGCCAACTGAAAAAAACCAATGTTTTCTCATCCCTGAGAGAGTGTTCTGTACTTCACTTTGGACATTTATCTGTGAAATTTTGTTTGTGTCTATCAAACATTCTCCTGCTGAAAAATATTATATAATTTAGCTTTGTGCAGAATTGAAAATAGCTGTCTTTGGTTTGGTGAGTCCATCAGAATTGAATCTATACTTTTTTCTTTTCCTTATTAATTTCCTAATTTCCTAATTTCAAATTGAAGTTGTATATTTACATTTAGAGAAGCAGGAAGTTTAATTACCTTTTACAGAGAACATAATCTACACACCTGAAGGAAGGGGAAAAAAGGCTTAGAGAGGTGATGCATCTCTCATTGCAGAGATGTCATAGCAGTACAAAAGGCTTTAAGAAGCATGCTGCCTGAATTTAATTATACTGTCTGGAATAACCACAAAAGTTTCAGGTTTGGGAGAGGTTTGGGAAAGACTGGTTGTATTAATTCATAAGGCTATTTCTCTACCACAAGAAAAGGCAACCATTTAAGAGTTGTTCTGCTTGCATGTAAGTCCTTTCAGTGAAAAAGGAGTTCTTTGTAGCTTTGGGTCCACCATACTCAGGTGTGGCATAGGTTATAGGGAAATTCATCTGCATGGTATTGCTAGCACAACATTGGAAAGAAGCTTTTGTAGATTTATTTGCCCCTGACCTGCAATGCTAGCTGGACACCTCTGTCCATTGTCAGCAGGAGTGGAGCTTTCTGTGGCTGGATTGAGGCTAAGCTGGCCCAGTGTCTTTTAGAATGGACACAACCAAAGGATGCAGGCACACTCTTAAAATGTTAAGACCAGAGGGGGAGATGTTGTGATCAAGGGTGTTAATCAATCCCAGATGATCCTCCAGAAGAGTTGCTTATTTGCTTACAGCAGAGGGGCATCAGGGGAGCACTGCACAAACCTCCAAAGGCTGGAAGTTTTTTTGTCACACTTTTGGCTGAAGTAGCCACGGGTTTGCTTTTGTGCATCAAGAGACAAGAAGGGATGTAAACAGAGAGCTGGTAATCACCAGGGACCAGCCTCCTCTTTTTCTCTGTCCTTCAGGAGCAGCTTGTTGTTTCCCATTAAGAAGGATGCTGTCCATAGTGCTGTCATTGGGGATTACATATATTTGTGAAAGTTTACCCAGCTAATTTAATCAGACACATATAGTCTCTGTGGAAAACAAGGACTGAGTTTTTGGGTTTTGTTTAATGACTCTCTCACATGCCTTTGTGCATCCTTAAAATGTGTCACAGTAAGTGATCTGATTTTCAAAGTACTCAAAACATCCTCAGGTTAATGTCCAAGATGATCTTTGAATTAGTTGTGTTGTGGAATGCTAGGTACATTTTCCCCCTTGTTTTCTGTTTAAAATAAAAAATGTCAGCTGGGTCTGCAACAATTTCTAAATATTTCAAGAATAATTGTTTTTATTGATTTTATTTTTTTTAGATTTCAATTTTCTATTTTGCAAGTGTTTAGGTGAACACAGAATCGATACGTCCAGTGGTGATAACCTCACAAGACACATGGAGCAGATGAGGAGGGAAATGTTTACTGCTTTCTGCTGAAAGTTTGGGGACCATCAAACTGGAAAGTAGCTGGTTCAAAACAGAAAAGAGAAGCCTTTGCAATGCATGGTCAAGTGGAAACTGATTGCCAAAGGAAGCTACTAATTTTATTTCCATACGAAATCAAGAAACAGGCAGAAAAAGTCGTGGTAGAAAAGTCCATCCAGATTACTTATATTCAAACTTCATTCTTTCACCTTAGGAAACCCTTGACCTTCAGATCTCAAGTCCACTCGAAGCCCTTAGCTATATGATCTCTACAGCTTGGGAATGTCTTGTTTGTTTCTCCAAAAGCTGGAGAATTTATAGTCTTACCTAAGAACATACAATTTGATTTTATTTGGACTGAATGGGTGACACAACATGAACTTATAAGTAATGCAATCTTACAATGTAAGTTTATTCTTATAAGCTTTACAGAATGTTTATCAAACATTTCCTTATCTACCTCAGATCAAAGAAGCACAAATCATGCTGACTTTTCTTTCTGCTTTTTCAGGGCCTTATTTTGCTGTCACTCTCTTTTCTGTTACTTATTGAAAGAAAATGCCCCATGTGTCCTACCATCCTGAAATTTCCTCTCATACAGACTAGCAGAGCATTCCTGTTCTATGCAGAAACAAAGTTAATCTTAAAGAATATCTTACTACTTTTCTCTCATCAAATATAAAATAGGCCTCCTTCTTGTTTTTTTTTGTTTGTTTTTTTTTTTTTTTTCCAGATATTATGTAAGTAATATCAAAGGAGCAAAGCAGGGAGAGGCACACATGGCAATAAACTTCTTATGAGGCAAGAGAAATTTGACTCATCCTTCCTCCATCACAGAAACAAGAAAAGAAGAGGATAGAGAGGCTGGTATTTGGAACAATCCTTATATTGTGACTTGCACAGTTTTGATTTCCAATGACTGTGTGTGCATGCTTATTGAAAAGCAGTGGGAAATCCTCTAGTCAAAAATGAAATATTCCATATAAGATATTTTTTTCCCTGAGTAGCAGAATGGAAGCAATAGGGGGGAAAATTGAAAGAGAAAAAAATGCCCAACCCAACCCAACCCAACCAACTCACCAACCAAATAAAGAGAGCCCTCCCAAAACCTCCCCAAGACTACTTGGTAAAATTATATTAAATTATATGAAGTTTATTTTTCCTAGCACCTATTAATCTACAGGAACTTGGCATGCTGATTCCCTAGGGTGTAACTTTCTAGTTGCTCAGCTACTTGGTACTATGGCCAGCTAGCAAAAATGAAAGTAAACCTAAACCATAAATCAGTCTCACAGCTACAGTACTTGGATAAACACAAGGAAAATGAAGGGTTGTAAGTGGTTTTTCTTGTTCATGCTGGTTAAATTGATTTATATCTGTCTGTCACTGAAACTCTGTTTTAAAACTAATGATTGTGGCTTCATATAGAATAGTTGATATTCTGACCCACATCCAAGGGCCTCCCTCAGTCCTTAGCAAACAGAAATAAAAATGACCCCAGGAGCCTGCAGCCTCCACTGAGGTGCTGAATCAATGACATCTTCTTTGTCCAATTCTTTTCTTTTTTTTTTTAAAAAAAAAAGCTTAATAAAAAACAAAATAAAAAATCCTCAAAACTCCCAAACAATCTAAAAAACAACCACCACCACATATCTGAGCTTTCCCTTCCTTTTTATTTGTTTATTTGCTTGTTTAAATCATAACTGGGGGAAAACTCTTCTATCCCTTCCCTTTTTTAATACTGCTGAACCAGGTTCTTTCCAAGCCCCAGTAACAGGCCACTACAATATAACTGGCTGGGCTTCACTGCCAATCTATAATGTTCTTGGCCATGATTAATCTGATAAATAATAAATATATCAATCTAGTCTTTTAGACAAGGACAAATTCTTACCAGCGGGGAGGCACGAGGCCTCTTTTACAGCTGCCTGTAGTGCTGGAATCAATTATTTAATGCTTAATTCTTCAGGAAATGAGAAAGTTTTGATTAATGTTGTCCAGTGTCATTTCTTGCTTGTTTGATATGTGTCAGATAATTTTTCCTCGGCAGTCGCTCTGAAGAAGCCAGAGGCTACTGTCACTGGGATCAGACACTGAATTTCTAGAGATTAATTGAAGTGAAAATTTAGAGAAATGCACCATAAGTGCTTGCCCAAGATAACCTTTCACAGGCTAAATTTAGCTTCCTTTGGAAATGTTAGTCTCCTATTGCCCTGGTGTAAAACATTTATTTTTAATGCTGTGAGAAACCTATTTTGTTTCTTTGATTTTGTTTTTGTTCATTTTTTTTCCTTAACTCTATGTATGCCAGCATGATTAAAGCATTTAAGGCTTGATTCTTCTCCCATTTACCTCACTGTGATTCTACAGCTTCCATGGAAACTGATATAATTTTTTTCAGTTTGCTACAGAAGTGGATGGGTAGCTAGAGTTGAGCCATAAAATTAGAACTAGGTAAGATAGGTATCAGCTGAAGATTGTGTTAGCTCTAGCTCTGCAACAGACTAAGTCTGAATGCTAGAGGCTTGATTATTTAGTTATTTTTGCTAAGGTAATTCAACTATCCCCCTCAGATTTGCTGATTTCATATATTAGTGTGAATTAGATTGAAAACACTTCTATATTCACAAGATGTTTTGTGCAAAACGAGGTTTTCATAGAAATATCTAAACATTTGGGGAAATCATTCTAATGTATTTACATAACTACACATTTCTTTTTCGTTTTGGTCCTCAGTTTGTCTGAAGAATATTTCTGTGTATGTTGAAATTGTGTCATATTGTAGAAAAACAGACGTTTTCCTTCTCCTTAAAATTGTGTGAGTGTAAAATTAAGAGAGCAATGCAAGTGGTATACTTCACAAAGCTCTTTTCTTCCCTTTCACAAAACACATCCATGAAAAGTAGTTAGTCTTGAAGAAAGACTACTATCAAGATGGAGAACCTAATACTTCTTGTGACTTCTATGAGCGCTAAACTAAAGGGCACCATGCAGCTTATGGTACTGGACATTCACATGACTGTTTTTGGTGTAGTTCTGCACCCTCCAGAACATTTTTTTTCTTCTATTGTCATTTTCATTGCTGTCTTTCTTTGCTACTAAATAAGGGCTGTATTTTACCCTCTTCTTTATTTTACTTCTCTTTAAAATCCTGCAAGTGCTTGTGCTTATTACATCATTTCAAGATGAATTTGTTTAAATGCTGGAACATTTTATCAGATTTTCCTCTCACAAAAATATAGACACATGCAGTGAGTATGTTTGTTTAAAAGATAACATTTTAGGCTAGTCTGGCTGGCACTTCACACCTATGATGCATTGTTATGGCCTATCATCTAGTGTCAATAATAAAACTTCCTTCTCCTCTGCTCAGCTTTTTCCACACCTGGAGCATTGTGTCCAGTTCTGGGCTCCTCAGTACTACAGAGACGTGCTACAGCAGACATAAGCCACTAAGATGATTAAGGGACTGGAATCTTGTCGTATGAGGAGAGGCTGAGAGGGCTGGCCGTTTCAGCTGGAAAAGAGAAGGCTCAGGGGGAACGTTATCAGTGTGTAAAATACCAGGAGAGACCACAAAGAGAACAGAGAAGGCTCTTTTCAGTGGTGCCAGTGACAGAGCAGGAGAAAATAGGTCCAGGCTGAAGTGCAAAATGCCCTGTGTGAATGTAAGGAAACAAGTTTTTACTTTGAGAGTTGCCAAACACTGGCATGGATTATCCAGGAAAGCTGTAAAGTCTCTATCCTTGGAGATATTAAAAAACTGTCTAGACATGGTCTTGTCCAACTGGCTCAATGTTGCCCGGCTTGAGCAAGGAGGTTGCATGAGATGATCTAAAGGGGTTGCTTTCTACCTAAACAGTGCTGTGAAAAAAATCTGAGAACTATTGTTGTAACCTGAATACTTCCCAATCTATTACACAGATGTGTTTTTGGCATGATTTAAGAGTTTTCATTAGTGATAGTAGGACTATTTCATGAGCTCGCTTGTCGATCCAGGTGCTGCAACATTTAGATCTAAGGACTAGGGGAGAGGAGTGAAACATTTAAAACATGCCTATAAATAATCTATGTGGGGGTTTTTTTTCTAGACATGAAGAGGTATTGAACAGAAATGTGTTGACCCAGGCACCTTCACAGGTTTTGGCCAACTGTGCAGGGATCTTGTGTCTGACCTCACAGATAAAAGAAACAAATAAACTTTAGAGCTGTAATATCTGTCAACAAAAGAGATCCCAAACTAAATATTGTTCTTCCTTTTATTCCAAAAAGAACAACTGTCGTAAGGAAATTCTAGCCTAGGATATTTTAAAATCTTTCTGAGTTTTGTTTCTTTTATTTTAGTTTTATTCTGAATATCAGCTGTTTAAAGCTATATGAGAATCAGGAATCTTAGAATTGTAGATAGATTACAAAGCAGGTGATAGAATTGTAGACATATGATTAATTGCATAAGGTTTTGAAAAATAAATTTACTAATTCTTCCATTTATCACATGGGAATCATATACATGTGCACATGTATAAAGGGCTTTGCCCACATTGAGTAAAACAATTTATATGAGAATTGACTCTTTAAACAGATATTTTCTGCAAGGGGATGTAAATAATTGATTTATGTGAATTTACCTAATATCTAAATACAATTTGAACATTTGAAACACGAAATGTCAGGAAATACCAGCATAAAAAAACTCTTTGCATTTTTCTGACTAGTTCTTTGAATCTCAAGGGAATCTGACATTTCATTTCATTCTCAAAACAAATTAGACAATTGGCTTGAACTAATAAAAGTATGAAGATGAAAAACTACAAAAAGTTTAACTAATTCTTGGCTCACTAAATAAAACCCAAACAAACCCCAAAACTTAACTAACCTAAGCTAATGCAAGGCACAAGAGAAAGGTTTTACAATGTGTGAATGCAACTTCAAAAGTTGAATTTGTTTAGGGAATTTGTATTTTCTGCTTCTTTCTTCAGGAACCTATTTGCATTTTAAATAATTAAAACATTAAAACTGAAAAATTTATAGATGCGAGCTGCAAAGAGAATCCTGCTTGGCAGACAATAGAAAAGAAATTATTACCCTGCTAGGTTTGCTTTAATGTCATATCTGTCACTCTCCCCAAGGTAGGTTCATTACCATACCAAGTGCACCTCCTGCCACCACCTCCCCCCCCCACATATTTTTTTTCTTCCACTCCCTGCCACTTAAGGACTCTGGATCTCTAGGGGACTTTGATCTCATTGTACTCACTAACCCAAACAGAACCTCTGCTGTTCTCAATAATTTTTTTTTAAAAAAAAAAAAAAAAAGAGAAAAAGAAAAGAGAGAAGTAGCAGGGGGGAGGGGAGTGAATTTGTGTGAAGAGTGACAGAACGCTTTGTCCAGCGCAGCTTTGGCTGGTTGTAACAAGCGTCAGGACATTAGACGCAACAAAAGCTGGATTGGCAGTATCATCAATCACGGCTCTGACAGTCGACTTCAGTTTGTTTGTTCCACTCTGCATAATAAGTGATTGGATCAGGTTTAATTAGATATTGGGTAATCAATCATTGCCAACAAGGCAACCCAGCTTGGGATCTAGATGCTGTAAAGAGGGGGAAAAAAAGCAAATCTCAACCAGGGCGCATAAATACTCTAATGTAAAAGCACATAGGGTGAAGCTTCAGAGGAAAGGTATAAAGATGTCTGCAAGATGGCACATAATAGAATCGTTCACATCTGTACTACTTGTTACCAGACATCTGCAGTTTGACATTTTACTTTCGCTGCATAATTACTTTTCAATATAATATAATATACTGACCTGAGGGAGAAAGACAAAGCAATTAAATTATGCATAAGATCCTTTCCTCTCCAATCCTTAGCAAAAAGAAAAAAAAAAGAAAAAAGCAAGCAAGAGTGGCTTTTCGAAGAAAAGGACAGAAAATTCTTCCTCTGGCCTGTTGTGATGATGAGTCCCACTGCATAACTATGACATCAGTTACTCTGAATTGAGATTACAGTAAATAATTTTTTCTGTCTTATTTTGCAATGCATACCTATAAAATAAGGACCGTGCAATGAAGTAAAAGGAGTGATAGATGCAGAAAATTAATCCCATTAAATTTAATTAATCCCATAAATTGAGAGAAAAGTTAAAAAGAAATTCCTCTAGAAGACCCAAAGGGAAGTGTACTTGCATTTTTTATAAACACATAATGCTGATATAAATTAATACAGTATAAGATGTATCACTCATTAACAAAGACCTCATTATCAGAGACTGTTTTAACGTGTAAGGTAGGGCATGCACAAGGCAGGTGGGAGCAATGTGATGCCTGATTCTGGTGTGTTCTGCTGCCTTACAGTGCTCAGTTCACTGGTGCATACATTACATTCCATAAAATGTGTGGGGAGAACTCTGTAAGAAAGCAGGTTCAGAGAAGCTGGCAAGCTGGGAGAAGAGTCATTGCTACGCAGCAGCAGGAGGAAATGCTAAGACTCAAACCACAAAATACTTCAGTGGAACCAGGACAAGCATCCTATTCAGTGGTATCTAGTGTTGTATTTAGGTGTCTTTTACGAATTCAATGAGCTGCAGCAAGAAAGGCTGAACCACAGAGTATAGTGCTGCAAGGAGAGACATCTGTCAGGGATAAAAATCACTGCCCTGATAAGGACCAGGAAGGATTGCTGCCTGCACCTACTACAAACTGCATGAAAGTTTCAGTTAAGACTGGTGTAAGGGATTTATTTTTTGGTTTACCTGATCTGATACTTGCATTTTAACAGCTGAACACCCCAAAGATGTCTATAGTCTCAGTTAAGCAAGACACTGTGCTGGGTAAATACTCTCAGAGGAAACCGATTATACTGAAAAGACCAGTCTTTTCATGGGATGGGACAGTAACTTCTGCCTTTAGACCTTTATACCATAGCTGGGGGACAAGCCTGCTAGGGGCTTATGACTAGGACCTCATACACTGAAAGAGGAAGTTTGCATTCTTCTTTCCACAGCCCTTGTTGCTGAAGTTTTTCTCTTTGCAGTAGAAGTGGAGAAAGAGTAGACAACATGATCAGACATGGTACCTCTCTGTCTAAAATATTACTTTTGAGAAAAGAATTCAAACTGCATTGATAAAAACAAAACAAAACAACAAACCACAGCAAACAAACAACAACATAAAGTACTCCAACCAAGAGTAAGCATGTAAATGCAGCCCATTTGATTAAAGAATCAAGCTGTTTGATTTGTGTGTGGAATCTGCAGGTGTTTTCTGGTTAGTGTGGAAAAAGTATCTGAGCTTTCCTATCATAGTACCAGCCTTAAAAGGGAAGGAAAACAAAGGGAAAGGAAGGCTACAATGACGACTTGCCTCTGCTCAGCTGCAATGTGCTACATAAAACAATGTTTCATGTTTGACACACACTTTAACCTGACACTAGTGTAGTGATAGCCTGAGTATTTTGTCCACTGGAGAAAGCTTTTATCTTGATTTGTTGTGTTATGTATTGCACATTTTATGATGTATCTGGATCAGCTGCCATGATTCCTAGGCCTGGGAGTAGCCATCAAATTATCAGCATCAGCCATCATGTCATTCTAAAGAGATAGTCTCCCCTGACTCCTCTTCAGTCTCCTCAGCTACAAATCAGAGATGGGCCAAGCTTTTCTTAGACATGCTGAATGCCAAATTTATTTTCCTGCAGTGACTAGTGAGCTTGGACTCCTCTGCAAAATGTATAGTGCGACTTTCTAACCAAGCCACCTCTTATTATTTTTCTCTTAATTTTCCTCAGACTCACAAGGTTTGAAGCCAGAAACAGTGGTGTTCCTAGTTTACTCTGTTTTTACTACAGATTGTTGTTATATCCGATGCAGCTGCCCCATACTGGATCCACAGGTTCCACAAAGTAGACAGCTGTGATTTGAAGATTTGAAGAAATAGTAAAATAATAATTCTGATCATTGAGTGACTGTTCACAGTAGTGTTTACAAAAGCCTATGTCTACTTTCATTTTTGTTGCCTGGATTTGTATTTCCCTGCAAAAGAGGCAGCAAAATAATCTGAAATATGCCCCTGCCCTTTGTCACAACAAGTCTGTATATTTTTTAGAGAGGCAACAGTATTTATCGGCAAGTAGGACACAATCAAGGAAGGGAATTCTCAAGTTGCTGACCCTCATCCCCTGCTCTGATATACCATCAGTTGCATTTCTTTCAAGGACAGACCATGCCTGACCCCCAATATGGCCAAAGCCTTCTAGCAAACCTGTCCTGCCTACCCCACTAGAAATGTGGCTTGTTCATTTGTGAGGTATTATCTAGTCAAGGATGTGCAGAGTGCAACGTCCATGTGAAACTTATCAATTAGTTGTCTGAGTACTTGATAATTTTCAACGTCACTTAAATTATAACAAAAAAATTAATAAAAGGTCTACAATTTATTTCAGTGCTGACATTTCTATTTCAGCTTGAATTCCAAATCTTATTTAAATACAGATGCTCAATAATTGTCTGCTCCTGCTTAATTGTGTCAAAATATTAAATCAGGACATTGCAGTTGCTTTGGTTTGGTTTTTTTCCTCCAAAGCTTCTTCTAGGCAGGTTTGTATAAATCAGATTCTTACATATGAATGGGTTTTCACAACTGTTCATGTGAAGAGCTATCTTTCTAAACCTGGAATTTACTTGTGAAGTGTTTTACTTGGAAAGGTAATAGTGATGAAGAGTGTTGAGAGTCCTGGTGCAGTCTACTTGACAGTTATTGAAATGTTTGAGTATATTGTGACACAAAATTTCTTACCAAACTATGCAGGAGACTAAGACTCTGGGAATTTAGGCTGCAGATCCCCCGTCAGACAGCCACTCAGGCTTCTGAGGAGTCAAATGGATCAGCAGGCATGCAACCTGACTGAATGGTGCTGTAACCTCATCTAATTCAAACCTTCTCTATGAAATGTTTGTGCTGTAATCAGTCTAAGATCAGTCAGTCAAAGGGAAACAGAGTCTTTTGAACAGCTTTTCAAAAGCTCGTTTTATTATCACCAGTATTATCACTAGTGCAACAAGTACTGTGCCATTTTTGTCCTAGGGCTCAAATAAAAACCAGTGGCCCATTTTGCTATGCTCATGACGGATCTGGTAGGGCACAGTCTGCCTCTTTCATAGCAACTTTGTTGGAGCTCATGTACAGTACCACAGATAATTGGGTCTCTAATCCATCTGTTAACTGTTCAAGTTCACATAACTTCACTTTATTCAGAAATTCTGTGACAAAATAGTTTGTTAGCTCATCTTAGATTCCCTTTATTCCTCGACACTATATAGAGAAGACTTCTTTTTTCTCTTCTTGCTGCTCCACAGCAAGTAATCATAGAGTATGTGAAAGGAGATCAGCCCACAAACTCCTCTAATTCTTATTCCCTTTCCCTGAAAAGGGCTTTTGCAGCTGTAAACTCGGAACTGGCACTTTCCTTGGCATTTCTTTGGCTTTCTTTGAAAGCTTGGGGAAAAAAGCATTCATGAAAAAGTCTCCACGTAGCTGGCATTGTTTTAGTGAAATGGAGAAAAAATGAAAGAGATTATGGACAAAACAGTGAATGCTTGTTAGAAAACAGAACTGCAGTAGGGGAAAAATATTTTTATAATGCATTTGCTGATCCAATCAAGTTAGATGTTACTTGCAATTGAATTTTAACATCCTTTCAGAGTGAAAATATTTTTGTCAACAGTGTTTCAGAAGATTTTGCCATCATCTTGTAAATAAAATCACAGTGATTTAATAGTATTTGAGACACGAGTCAGAGGGAGTGTTTGCTATCAAGTTTTTATGACTCTGGCCTAGCTTTCTTTAGAAAAGACCTCTTTTGAACACCTTACTTCAGTTTATTTTACAGTGCGGTATTTGTGATCCCAGGCTTACCAGATTTTTGTGATCTCCTTAACTACCTTTTTCCTATTTGCATTTATATATATCTTGCCTATGTACAAATCCAGAAAAAAATAACCTGAGTTGGCAGTGTGTACATTTCCAAGAGATTCACACTTTAAATATCTTCCCTCTGGGCCATATGGTTTAAAGATATCACTGACTGTCCTCAGAGCTCATTTTCTTTAATCCTGGATTAGCCTTGTTGCCCTTCTTTACCTTTTCAAGTACTGCAAAGTCTTACCTCTGCCCCACCACCTCCTTCCCCCGCCAATGCAATAAGGAGAAAAGAACATAAAATGATTTGATTTTTGACCAAAGCAATTCATAATCTCGCCATATCCTCCCTGGATTTCTAAACTTGCATGACATTTCATTAGCCCATGCAGGAAAATTATTTTTCTACAACTTCTTGATATTTTTAGAAAGAAGATTACAATTGCATGAAGGTCTTTAAGGTGTCCTCATCAATCTTATCTGTCTTGAATGTTCTTGAATAATAAATACTTAGGTCCGTTGGCCACATACACAAGCAGTTGTAGTTAATTTGTTTAAACAGACATTTACTAATTGTAATCAGTGGTCATCGGTAACAAGTTATAGAAGATGTAGGTGTAACACTCAAAAGTCACTTTGGCATTTCCAGAGATGATGTTGAATCGAGGTCTGTAACAGCAGAATAAATGTTCCTGGTTTGGGATGAAGGGAAAAAAACCCCCATAATTATGTAGGAAAGGGGCTTCAAATGAAGAAGTTGTGTTATGTAATTCTTTGTCAATGTCAGATATACCAAAAGGAATTTCTGAGTTTTTATACTCCATTTTCTAATCTAGAAAAGTAACGAGAGGATTAAAGATTGCTTCCATAAATCCTACTTCTTGCACTGAATTGAAAAATACCATTTAAAAAAGCATTCATCTTCTCCCTGCAAGTGCAGAATTTCTGAATGACACTCCAGCTTAATAATGAAGACCCTCAGAGCATGAAAAATCACTGCCAAAACAGAAATCGGACTTTTTCAAAACCATCAAAATAACTTTGTTGGTCTGCAGTGGTGTTGATGGCTTAAGCAATTACTTTTTAGTAGAAAATTGTAAACAACTGCCAGAATCCTTCATATTGGTGGTTTCTTAGCTGTGAATAACCTCTCAAAAACAACTATTATGCTTTTAAGAAAAAAAAGAAAAAAACCCCAGAGCTAAAATAACAGCACTTAGACCAAACTGACCAGTTGGGAGGAGGGAAAAAAACCCGCAAAACCTAATACCCGTAAAAACCCCACCATAAGTAACACACTGAACCTGTCTTCATGTCTGTTATTACTTGGGCATATGGAATTACATTCAGTGTTTATAAATGTTTTAATGTCTTGGCATGTTTTCCCTGCTTTTGGTAAGTATTACTTCATAAGGTGTTGAGCTGTCTCCTTGCTAACTCTTGCCCCTGTGCATTGGAATTTGCTGGACATGATATTGTGGTGCTAGAGAAGAGAGTAACACTCCAAAGCATGAGTAAGGGAGCAATAGAAGGATATGAAAAAGAAGCTGGGTGAGATTTTGCACTCTGGCCACCAAACCAGCAACCGGCATAGATGAGACAGTGTTACAAGTTTAGAACAGCTGCCAACTAATGTTTGATCAGGGATAAAATATGCCGAGGTGACAACATCTTGCTCCCCTGCATTTCAGGGACTATCATTAAAAATGCAGCAAGGCTCGTACAGGCCCAGAAGGTCCTATGTTCTCTCAAGATACAAGGGAGAGAGACAAGTTCACAAGATGTCAAGAACAATATCCATTTGTGTTTACTATGCAAACCCGCTGAGTAACCTTTCTATGCATGTTTGTACTAAGGACCACTGAGAATTTAGGGGGGAAAAAAGGGCTGCTTAGAACAAGAGGGGTGAGGCAGCCGTGGAGAAACAAATGTGTGTTTGGGAAGTGGAAAGACACCACTGTATAACTAAATGGCTTCCCTGGGGGGAAAAAAAGAAAGAAAGTAGAAATGCAAGATTAAAAGATGTACACATTTATATAAAAACACAGCTGGAAAAGCTGCAGCATGGCTACAAGTTAGTGTCCGCAGTCCCTTCCCTCCTCCCCTTTTAATAATATATTGATGTAAGCAGCTTGCGCATGCCAAACAAATTCTCTACATAAAAAGTCAGCTGTCGGAAGGAGGCTCATCAATCTGGCAAAGTGCACTCAGGTAGAACGCCTCTTGGGGAACCCGCCCTGGCAGCCACTCTGCTCGAGGGAAAGGGATTGCTCCAGCTGACGGGCTCATAAATGTTCATTAGAGAGGCTTTTCACCAATTTACAGGAAATGCAGTTGTTTTGCAGGAACAATGGCAATTAATTTCTCAGTGATAGATATTATGGGAGGATATTACAGATAATTGAACTGTAGGAAGTTTTTCTGTTAAAATGGCAGAGACAGCTGGCCAAATTCACTCAATCAATGCCTCTTTACTAGTACAGTGATCAGAGAAAATCTAGAGATGTTCAATTTGGGATTCTTTGCTGCAGTTCTCTGGGAAGCATGTTATGCATTACTTCTCACATTTTTTCTTCTCAGAGTTGGAGGAAGAGAGGAAATGTATTCATTTTTCTGCTGCAGCTGACTTTCCCATGGATGACAAAGAGGTAACACAGCTTTCAGAGTGCTATACAATGTTGTCAAGCAGCTACAAAAGACACCACAAGCACATTTGAATTAGCAAGCATATTTTGTAGCTTCAAGCAGGATTAAAAATTACTTGCCATGTAAATGCATGATGGGTCTGCTTTCTCCTGAGACTAATGGCGAAGATCCTATCTATTTCTACAGACAACATCATGGGAATTAACTAGATATTTTCCCTAATTTTTTAATATTTTAGAAATTGAGGTCTGTGCTTCAATTTTAACATAAGAGGTTGTAGAAGTGATTGTAGTATAGTGTATGTAGTGGGAGAACAGTCTTTTAGACTAAGAACTGAAATAGTGGGATGAAATTCTACTTTATTTTTTAATTGAATGCTTAAAAATAACTTACTTTAAGCTATTTCATAAGATGAAAAATAGTGTGACTTGCTTAGTTAACTAGATAAAGTTTGAAGGTTTTCATGAGTGGTTTATCACCTATATTTCAGGGAAAAAGAAAAATGTGTACAACTGGTTTTCAAAAATGAATACTGTCAATGAAAGCATTTCAATTTTAAGATAATCATTGCAAGAAGCATGGTAAACCATCATGAGCGCTAATAAATTATCAGTTCTCAGAGAACTAAAAAAACCCACCTTTGTTTCAGTAGACCTGTGCTGGTTTCTGCTAGGGCAGATGATGGTCAAAGGATAAGAGTATTGAGAAGACTATCTTGGAAGATTAGGTTTCCAAAACAAAATAAAGAATTTACCACAACAAAGGTCATCTGGTTTGCTACCAGAGACAGGATTCTGTTGGATCTTTCTATACTAGTGCAGATTGCATAAATAGGAGCCTTTAATACTTTTAAAAATATGATTTTACACACAGGTGAATAACTCATACAAACACAATACTAATGCTTTACTCCTGCTTAAATTAGTTGTAGGGCCTTTTTCAGTTTTGATATGTTTGTTTAGGAAGTGACTTGAAAACAAACATATGTCTGGTTGAAAATATTTATGCTTTTTTTGTTTGTTTTTTTTTTGTTTTGCTGAGTCCCCTTTTAGACCAATAAAATTCCTGCCTCTCAAGCAAACATAAACAGAACATTTTATTGCCTGTGCATGATACTCTGAATGGCTTAATAACGAAAGTATTTTTCACAACCAAGTGACAATTCTATAGTCAGTAAATAAAGAAATTGTGAAAGATCTGAGGCAACTGTAGTGAAGTTGTAGATGTTCGAGGAACTGTTCGAGGCCAGACTGGATGGGACTTTGTGCAACCTGTTCTAATGGAAAATATCCCTGCCCATGGAAGTGGGGTTGTAACTAAATGATCTTTATGGTCCCTTCCAAACCAACCCATTCTCTGATTCTATGAATATCCCAGTGGAACAAACAAGGGTCCATTTGGGTTTGTTACTATGACATTTCAAGTAGTGGTCAAACCTCTGAAAATACTTTGTGAAACTGGGAAGCCAGCTGATTTGACTAGTAATATTGAGGGAAACAGGAATCTCATCTTGTTATCCTTACATGAATAACTAAACCCCAACCATAGCCAGATTGTTAAATTGCTGGACATCCAAAAAAAAAAAAAAAAGAAATCACTTCCCAGAGATCTCTTTACTAGAAGCTTGTTTCTAAAAAAACATTAGTATTATGTCGGATTCAGTGTAAAAAGGATTAAACAATACTTAATTTTATATATATATATAAAAATTTATCGCGTCCTTATGCTAACTTGAAAGATAGAATAGTCTATTCTGAAAGGAAAATCTAAAATTTAATGCTGTAGTAGCCCTAGCATTCTTATACCTTCAAGAGTGAAGAAAAGGTCAAGTAAATCTGCAAAATATTTTTCTTTTCATGAGGAAAGTTGCTCAGAATTTTTTTCCAGTGCCTCACCCTAACTTCCTTCAAAAGCACTACATCAGGTACAGAAATCATATGAAGGTACTACTAAATTTCAAACAAAAGTAGAAAAAAAAAAGTATGAAAAATGTATGTTAAGACTTTGAAAGATCAACCAAGACCAACCAAGTGCAACAGTAACAAGCTTCTGTTATTTGTTGATCATTTTCTATCATCCTTTCACCCAGCTTCCAGGTAAAGAAATAACGTGTTGCAAATATCTACCTTTTTCTTTTCTGCAGCACGTATTTTTTCAATTGATGATGTCACATTCCAGGATTTAAAGTTTGACTAGTACCTCTGTGATGAAAAATTTTGAAGATTGTGACAACAGTGTGACATCATTGAAAATGATTAATGTGAGCAGTAAGCAATTATAAAAAGCCTCTATTTCCACACAGACACTCCAGCAATCAATACTCTCCTTATGAAGGTTCAAATTTGTATGTGAAAATATAGGCATTAATCACATCATTGTGTTAATGCTAAAATAAATATTCTTTCATATCTGGGAGAACAAATGAATATTTTGCTTTTCTTTGGATTTTTTTTTCCTTTGTCTCCCACATGCTATTGCTTCTTGGCATGATTCTCATAATTCTTCTTTCCTTTGACTATATTCTCTTTTTACTTCTGTCTTCTGACATACAACAGTACTTTTATCAAACTGGGCTTAAAATTTGCATGTATGCAAAGAACAATCTTAAATCTGGCATTTTCTTGGATTACTAAGGGGAATCAATACACAAATATTGCCTTTCTTCTGGTGAGACTAGAACATTAGAAATCATTAAAAAGGTCTAAGAAGTGTGAAATAGTAACAAGTTAGGTAAAAATTAAAGTTGTATTTTGTGTTAAAGCGTTGTATATTCTTTTAAGTGTTTTCTGAAAGTCCCACCTCCTAGACCCACTAGATAGTGTCAGAATCTGAGCATTCATTCATAAAAATACAAACATTAGATTTCTTTTCACAGAGAAACAAACAAAAAATCAAACAAACAACCACCTCCCACCACCACCTTAACTTGTCATATAAAGGCATCACAGACTTTCTAACAAAAACAGAAAGCTAACTGGAGAATGATGTCATATATGTATTCATACTTGTACTAACAGTCCATAGAATTTAGGATACCCTGAGCCTTAGTAAGTTGGATGGGATGATACAGTATTGTCCATTGTTATTTCCTTCAGTATCTCCTTTGTTATTGCTGCCTCTTGCTTCTTTCCATGTCATTCATATTCATAGCAGTCACTTTATTTTGCCTGTTCCTGTTCTTGCACCACCTCTGATGATTCAATATTGTTGAGAAAGTTTTTCTTCAGCTGTGTGACAGGTGATTAGCATTTTAGTCATCAGCATCAATGTGAGGATTATTCATCTGAAGATGAGCAGTACACAGTTATGGCGCCCACACTCACAGAGGTGAAGGCATTAACCAGTACAGACTTGGTCTCCAGGTCTGGAACACATCAACAGTCCGACTTTTTTTAGCAGATGGATGTGCTCCTGGTCTCCAGTCTTGTTTGTTTGGAAACCATTTCAGAATTCTTGATGGGTCCAGCCCAGACAAATGCTGCCGCTGTCAACAGAAAAAAATTCCACCAAGGTTGGCAGGACAAGGGATAAACCCAAAACTTTTTCCAGATCCTTTGCGATACATCAGAAATATCTGTAGTGCTTTAAGATCAGGCAAAATTCAGTGAACTAGTTTTCTAATATTTTCTTTCTACCATTCCTGACTGTTTAATTTTTATCCCATACTTTCTATTCGGTTGTGATTTCTAATTAGCTTGTGCTACAATAGTATGTTTATGGAGAACTTGGAGTTTTTTAAAGGGGAGTCTTCTCGTCATGTGGGGTTTTCAGTGCTTTCTTGTCTCTACTAATTAGAAGTGTTTATAAATTAATTATAAGCCTGCTTTGCAAACCGTAGGAAAAAAAACTACGTGATATGCTCAATATGATTAAGATATAAGAGCACAGGATTTGAGAGTAAACACAGAATTTTTATTGATTGGCCCATCTTTTAGACTTTTTCTTGTGAAAATCATTTTCTTTTATTAGAAGATCTCCTCTTTGTTGAAAGAAGATGCAAGCTTCCTTTGCAAGTGGAGTTATGAGTATTTTAAATCAACATTACAATGAAAGCCTAAACCATAAAAAAATAGTATACATTATAATATGCAAATCCATTTATCTTTTACTTATGACACAGAGAAGTAAATAAAATCACTAACAGTCAGTATATAGCCTCAGGAAGAAGTGTATCTCTCCCTGGAAACCATTCCTGTTTTACTCTACTGGGACAGAAGGAGTTATAACCTGTTTTATATGATTTGACACCTTTCCATCTCCTCCTCAGTATGTCTTTACCAATCTGTCATAGATCTGGAATTGTGACATCAACCTTTTTGTATTAATTCATCAATTCATCTTCATTTACCTACTTGAAGAGTGGAACATCTAATACACACTTGAAATTTTCCATCTCCCCTGCTTAGAAGTCTCATCTCAGTTCTAAATAAAATCATAAAAAACACATGATAGAAGAAAAAAAATAGAATAGCCAATGGAAAAAAACCCACTTACTGTTGTATTAAGGTTTTCTATCATAAAACCGGGAGTGTGGGACCAGAAAGTGCAAATGAAAGGTAGCTTGTTATGGTAAGATGAATGATAAATATTTTGTCATCTCTTTCTGTTTGTTTCAGGAATTTTTTGAAGAAGATAAAAATCAAAGGAAAAGGGAAAACCAGTGGTTTTCTGCTTCATTATGGCACTTGCCTTTCATTTATGAGGCTCAATGTGTTGTCAAAACACCTCCATCACTGAAACTAGCCTGAAAAAATGTTAAGACTCCTCTGCCCACTTCTCTTTCCTTGTAGTGTTTTTGGTGACTTCTCCATATGATTGTTGTCTTGTCACCTAATCTAGAGACCTGCTGTGTCAAAGGACACCAGCTCACTGATGCTGCCTGAATCTGTTTTGTCTGAGCCTGAATACGCAATGACCCAGCCCAGTGAAGTGAGCCAGGGTACAGCAAATCAGCTGTATTGCTGACCTGCTTGGTGAAAGGCATCTGTCTCTGACTGCTCAGCTTCCCTGAGAATGTATTTGGAGAATGTCAACAAAAACACATATTCCCGATCTCTACTCTCCTTTTTCTCTTTTGGGACTTTGTGTATTTTGTCACATTTAGAACTGAATGACAGAAATAACCTTTTCCTTCCACTAAGAAGGATAGCTTGACACAGAAATTTGACCTGGAGTCTTCTGTCTGAAGAAAGGATTTTTTTTTGATGAAAAAGGGAGAGTTGGAAAATACTTTGTGACTTTTTAAATTTATTTGGTTTGTGTGTGTTTCTGATTCTCTGTATTTCCAATCTTTGGCATGAATTTTGAAACATTTGACATACAATTGAAGAGCTACATTTTCTGAACTTTAAACTTGAAAAGTTCTTGAGTTGGTTGCTGTACACTAACAGATCACATCTGATTCTCTGCTTCTACCACTCACTGAAACGAAACAAACCCAAAAATACTCTTAATTCTTGCTCATTGAGATGTGAGGCATAGTCCCAAAACAATGTATGCTTCTATCATAACTATTCATCCTCCACAGATATATTGCAATCTGAAAAATGGTGGGAAAAGCAAGGCTCTAAAGAATGTTGACTATTTTTAAGAGTCATCTTCTGCACACCTTTGAGCAGATGTTCTTGGTTTCATGGACTGATATGGGCTATGTCTAGCAATATTTCTTACGAAGATTCGTATCAGAGTGGTAATACAGGGAATTAATGAAATATGGAGGTTTTTATTTTAATTAGTATCTGGAGCTATCCTTTGAGACACACCATGCATAACACTGCTGCCTCCTTTGAGAATGCACGTAAAATCAGTTTCGAGGAGAAAAGACAACACAGAAAGAAGCGTGTCTCATCAATACCGCCTAAGGAGACTTCCTACTGTGCCTTTTGAAACTGGACTTGCCTGTCCTGCATTGACATTTTTAGCCATCAGCGCACTTGCAGCAAGCGTGGGTAGAGCCCTTCCCATACCCTTGTTTGTGAAGCCTACTCATGATGGTGAGTTTTAGCTATAGTTGGATATTGATGGAAATGCCCATCTATCAGTGTAGGTGCTCTTCATGGGGCCTTGGCCAGTGATCCCTGAGTTTGTAGCAATAGCATTGGTTTAATCCGTATTTTTCACACTATCTCCAGTCTCTGTTCCCAAGCTTCTATCTCTGTCAAACATACATTTCCTGAACAAGCAATGACTATGGCAATGTGTGGGTTTTTTTACTATGATCTTTAGATTTCTGTGATTCTTCAGACAGCAAATTTTTCTGTTTTCTATCTCTCTTTCCAGATTCTGTGTGAAATCTCAAAAGGATTTCACAATGTATTTTTTTGTTTTTTTCATGTTTAGGAAGAAAATCTTTTCATGGAGGAAAGATATGACCACAAAAAGAAAGTAATTGCTTCATCCCTGCCCCTCTCCACCTCCCCAACCATGAATATGACATTGTTGCCAGCAATATTCATGTTGTATACCTTGTATTTTGACTGAACGTAGTTTTGCATTTTCCTGAACATAGTACGTACAGAAGGGAACACTGTAATGAAGGCTTCACATGCAAGTTTTAACTAAGCTGCGATTGAGTGCTGTTAGAATTTTTCATTTGTTTCTCTAAGAAATTTTTTTATATCTTACTGTGGGATTATTATTTCTTACCTCTTAAAATAATTCTCCTATTCCCCTTTGGGTTTCTTTAAAATGTTTTTCACTACTTCATATTCAGTATTTTTATATTGACTGTAAGTTGTATATCTGCTTCCCGTTTCTCTTCAAAGACCTAATGTTTGTTCTTTTGTTTTGTTTTAAAGGCTTCCTTTCCTCAAATTCTGCAATAGTGTTATTTTCTTTTCTGACTGCAGTGGTGTTTTGTCCTAATTACTTCATGGCTGTTTTAAGTTTTTTCTTCATATTCCCTACTTTCCCATTGTTTTCATTATTTTTCATTCTGCAATGAACTTGATCTGACTTAATCTGTCTCTTAGGTAAAGAATCTTTGATTTTTTTCTTGTATGAACACTGCTAATATTTTCAGAGGTGATAGGAAAAGAAAGTGATCACTTGTACTCCTATCACTTTATATACCTTTTCTGTATTAGTTTATATTAATTATCATTTTTCCATAGGTTGCTATATGAACTAAGTACTGATTAAAGTCTAATGTGACTTTCTGAATTTAATATAACTTACTTTTTAATTATGAAACATGAATTTGTTCTGTTAGTTGTTAGTATGCTGATGCTTTGAACACATTCTTCCAACACTGACTATTTTCTTCAGGAGTGTCGTGAAAAAGCATTATTTTAAGTCTTGAGAATCGATGTTTGCCTTTTGTTTTGTGCAGTTTTTCAGGAAGACTTTTACTTGTAATCTTTTTTTTTTTGCTCTCACTGTCATCTGAGTCAGAATATAGGGTTCATTTACTTTGTCCAAGTGCTTATTTTTAATTTCTTCTGAGCAATTCACACTGTTTGCATAAAGTAATAGAGTACTTTAATAATATACCTAACAGAAAAACAGACTATACCTCACAGAATGTTATGTTATCTCTTAGGCTTATATCATGATTGACAAATATTCTTACTTCTTTTCTTTGGAATCTTACTTTAAAAAAATTGTTTTATTCTCACATATTGACTTCAGCAGAATCATATCTGCAAGGACCACAAGAAAGAATAAAGAATACCAAGTATATTGTAGTTTCAGATTTTCACTTAGAGATATGATAGGAATGGGAAGACTTGATAATTTTAAGTGTTTTGCTTTTCAATATTAAAAACAGCCAGTTTTACTTAATGTTCATGCACATATCTACAAATGCATATTCATTCTCATTATGTTTCTGTTTGGACATCAGACACTTTTATCTATGAATTTTAAGTATAACATTCTTTCTGCACTTCTTTCTAATTATGAGGTTCAAGAAAAATTACTCTTGTAATGCTACTCATGATTTATAATTTCAGAAAACCCTAGGTGCTAACCTACATTCCAAATATTCTCATTTAAAAATAGACTTCTGTAATTATATCATCATTTCATTCCAAATCTGCAGGGTACAGTAACTCAATAGAAAGCATGAAAAAATTAATGAGAAGCTTAATTATAATAATATAATTAAATTTTAATATGAGAAAAAGTCTAACTTTACTTTATTTTACCTTGGACCCCTAATATAATTTCGTTACAGTACAAAATGGTATTTTCTCAATTTTTAGAGAAGCTAGTAATTTAATGACAAAGGATGGATAATTTTAATTTTCCTTTCTTTTTTCTTTCTTTTACATGTAAGTAAAAAACAAGCAAACAAACAAGCACCTCTTTTCATTGTAAATGTATGCAGAAGAGACCTAATACCATTTACTTTATATCAGTGTGGTGGTTTAAAGCACCACTTGTTTTCACTAAGGGCTATCTGAACAGTGACGAGAAGACTGAACAAAATTAACAAGGAAACGTTTATTTGTCTGGAGCTCAACCAAAGAAAGATAACAGTTTAAGGGAACTCCAGACCTAACACAGAAAAACAACCGACAAAAACCACGCGAAAGGGAAAAAAGAAAGAAAAAAAAGGAATAAGGGAACTGATTTCAAAGGCCGGGCAGGCTGGCCCAGGAGAAGCAACAGGAAGGGAAAGCCGCTTCCTTCTTCTCTCTCCCTCTCTCTGGTGGTAGCCAACTCCCAGCCCTTGAAGTTTCTGAAAAACACAACAGAATGAAAGGTCCTCCCCCCAACCCGGATGTTATCTGGGGAAGCTTTCAACCTGCAGTTGTGCTGGATTGGCTCCGATGCCGATGGGGGTGGGCGGAGTCAAGACACGAGGCCTGGGAGTAGGAGAGGGGGAGCCGTGCTGCTGCTCTCCAGCTTTGCAGGAAGCCAAAGAGAGTGAACTTCTGTTTCTTCGGGCTTTTAAGCTCTCCAAGTCCCACGCAAATCTCGCGGTCCTCTTCCCAGCTTCGCCTCTTCGGATTACCCAGCGGTCTGGGCTCCACCTTCCCCTTCGAGATTCCTGGCTCCAACAAAATGGCGATTCCCGCCAAAATTGCGAGGCGACGGCTTCCTGGCACCATCTTTTGCCAGACGCGGGATGGCTGCCACCTCCCAGGATGCCCGCCGACCACGGAAACCCACAAAAGGGGTGTCTGGGGCCGACCGGAGCCACAGGAGCTGCCCGAGCAGCCATCGCGCCCGCACTGTCGCCCAGGGGCTGCCCCCCGGGGGTGGCCGGGGCCAACCGGGACCCCCCGCCGGCTCCCCATGGCAGCACGGGGGCCGCCCTACGCCAGGAGGGACTTGTAGGCTGCAGCTGCTGCCGCCGGGACCACCCCCGGGGCCACAGAGACTTCCCCTGGCCCTGCTACCGCCTGCCCGGAGTCTCCCTGCCTGTAGGCTCCCGGGAACTGGCCCCACACACTCCTGGGGCTGGCCCCGCTCCGGGAACTGCGGGCTCCAGGTCCCGCCCCTGTCCCGCACACCCCACGCCGAGGCTGCGCAGTGTCCCGAGGAAAACCAGCGGTGAGTCAAGGGAAAAAAACCCCAAAACAAACAGCGGTGAGTCAAGGGAAAAAAACAACAAAAAACCAGCAGTGGGTCAGGGGTGGAAAGAAGTGAGGGAGAAAAAACTGAAAAACGAGGTTTTATACCAAAAGCGGGGGATCCCTTCCCCTTTTCCCCCCTCATAAGAACCCCCAGTACCCCTGTATCCCCTCCCCTTTCAAACCCTTACAGTCAGCCATAGATTAATCATAAATGTTTGGCACTTTACCAGAAAATTTTAGCAACCATCATATAATTTTTCGCAAAAACATACTTGTTCTTTTAAAATTCTGGGCCTTCATTTGTATTGGCTTAAGACAGGATCTTCAAGGTGCATTACCTTCTACTTTAAAGAGCAACATACAAATGATAACAGCCAAACTTCAGTTGCCATGGCTACAGAAGGGATGTTGTATTCATGATTTATTAATATTTAACAGATATCAGAATTTCTCTATTTTTTCCATTTACAATCCAGATACTTTGCAGAAGTTATTTATAAAGAGCACAACATTCCTGAACACACAGCCCTGCTGATGACAAATGTTTAAATGTGGTGTGCATTAGTGTGGCATCAGACATTGTCAATAATGCATGCTCACAAACATTTAATTATTTTGAAAACATCTGTTGAAGTAAAATATGATCCAAAGGGGAATAAAGAAGTCAAGTGCATTAGTGACTGTGTTAACCACACTTCACTGTGTAATATAGAAAATCCTAAAGGAAGACTAGTATTCAAGGACATCAGGAGAATGTTAAAATTCATCTTCACTTTTGGTCTTTCTAGCTAAGGAAGTGGCTTAAATAAATCTTTCGTGAAGGTTTAGTTTTCCACGAATTTTTAAAATAGGGGTAAAACATTGTATCAGAACATGTATCAGAGATCCTTTATTTTTTCCTTAACACATCTGAATGTATGCCATTTGTCTTCTGGGAGATCCTAAATAATTGCTGATATAGTGTGATGCCTATTTACAAGTGAAGATTACTTTACTTTTAGCTCTGGGTAAAGAAGGCCTTGTAAGCTTCCTCCTTTTGCCTTTCTCTCATGTAGTGTTTTGTTCCAATTAGAAATAAGTTGTTTATTTTCTTTTCAGCTTTGTTTTTCCTAGCTTACTGGAACTGATAGAAACAATTAAAAAAGTCCCAACAAATCCTTCCACTGCTGATTTCAGAGCCTGGTGTAAATACTTTTATTTATGACTATTTAAAATGCATCCAACTATTAACATTTCATCATAGCGTCTTTCATATTTTGATTAAGGAAGAAATTGAGGTTGCTTATTGAGATGCTGTCTGACATATTCCACTAGAAGAATTCTCTCATTGTACTCTTTTTGTGAACAGCATCGACCATTATTGTCAAGTCAACTTAGCAGGTCATAGTCAATGGTACAAGGAGCTAATAGACTTCTAGTCAGAATGTGCCAATATAGGTATGCCACAGGCAGTATAAGGCAACAATCTTAATTTCGTGGTCATAAATTCAGAAATGGATAGCTTGTTCCTCCAACAGATGCACAGAGAGGAAGGAGGCTGAATAATCAATACAACAGCCCAGCACATCACACTCAGCAATTAAAACTTCCATGGAATTCCTTGCACCTAGTCAGTGGAGATAGCCTGAAGAGTATGAAGGACAGTCCAGAAGATTCAAGCAAGGTGCTTCCTGGGGAGCTGACAGCAGCACCCGTAGGGAACAGACAGTGCTGATCTGTGTGTGTCTGAAAATGCTACCAAAGCAGAGAATAAGGTTGGACTAAAACAGCAATAAAAGGCAGCTTTATGAAGAACAGGTCATGGAGTATGGAAGGAACTATGAATTTTCAGAGAAAGGGAAAACTCATGCCGAATTAAGCAAAGAAAAAAGACAGCAGTGCACTGCACCAGAGAGGCTGCTGTCTGATGTATTCCTGAGGTGCCAGAACAAGGCAGAGTTCTATCTTCAGTAATGATCACAGTCCAGAGGCCCTGGAGAAGGGACCGGACTGATTCTTCCAGCACCATTTGAGCCCACTTAAAATATGATTAATTTTCAGAAGGGTGAGCATGTCTATCTATTGACTGTGGAGGAAACAGGGCTGATGGGATTCTTAACTGTGGCCCTGTTATTAAACATTCAAATTTTGGTGAGATTAACCCAGCCTGGGAGTCTATGGGGTTAATGGTCCTATATCTTTATCTCAGCAGGCAGGCAGTACTAGTGTTAATAGCAGGGAACTCTCTGAGAACTATTAGAGGAATTCTGGGGAGCTCTATTTCTTTTTAGTTCCTTTCACCAGCATCTTTAGCATGACAAATAGCTTGAAGCTGCCTACCACTTATTTTTAAAGGTGTTGGAAAGTGGATGGAAATATCTGTTTAAAGACACCATTTTGACCTGTCTTTTCAACGTCAGTGTGTAAAAACCACATCAACCTAATTTAAGCTGAATATGTATGGCTTCATGGCTTCACCAATACATGATTTCCATGTCTTGATTTTTCACTTGAAAGGCTCATTTGTCCATATAAACTAGATTTCCAACCGGGAAAAGAACATTGAATAAAAAACTGAATCTTCCTGAAAACATAAGCCTGGACTGCATAGCTTGTAGTAATCCTTCACTCTGAGTCAAAAATAGCTTTTACCATATTTTTGAAAATATGAGAAGTTGTTTATGGCTAAAATTTTTGCATTCTCCCTAGTCCCCTCTGCAAATAGGTGAGAAGAGGATGGATTTTTCACCAAAACCTTGTGATCATCATAAAGAGGTCAATGATAGACAGTATGCTTATGCCAAAAAAACCCAAAACCTCCTTAGAAAGATAGTGGCGGAGATCCCTGTATGACAAGATCACAGGTTCAGTGCAGTGAAAAAAGTCCCATTTTGTGCTGAAAGAATGCTTCTAGGGAAAAGCTTTTGGAATATGGAATCACAAAGAAAGTAAAGAAATTACTATTTTATTTACATGGTTGTGGAGATGATGAAATAGTGGTAGGAATACTGCAATTTTTTGGATTCCTGGACTTGGCCCTTTACTTCTATATTGTTTTTTTTTTTTTTTTTTGAATCTCAGCACATTGTTTTCAGTAATCAAATCTACTATACTTCATGTTGTACATACTATAAACATTGTTTATTTCCAGCTGTTTGTTGAGTCTTTGTTATATTTTTTCAACTTCTGAGGTTTCTTAGTGCCTTTTGGAATATAATAGATTAGAAATACTTACAATAGAGAACCAACTTCATATAGTGTTTTTTTCCTACTACTTCTCAGTGAAAACATACTGTTTGTTATTTAGTTCCAACTCTGAGTTCTCTAAAATGCAACCATCAGAGGATACACAGAAGTTTCTGGCAGTGAGTTCTTCCCATACACAGTCTGTAAAAGAAAAAAAATTCAGCATATTTAACATAATTTAACAACTCTACAGCCTGAGCAATTATCCTAATAGCGGGGAACCAGGGCCTAGTGGTAAGTTTTATCCTCCCTTTGTCAGGCTTGTTTCTTTGGTATTAGTATCTAGATGCACACCACAGGGTGAAACTAGGCTTTATTAAAGGAGGGTCAACATTCTGTTAATCTAATTTAAAAGCATTAAGGGGAGTAGAGGAGCATTAATTGATTTGTTGGGAGGGTTCTGACTCCAGCCAACCTGATCTTGCTCTTTATGTTCTCTTTTCATTTAGAGACTATATTGCAAAAAATGTATTTGAGTAGTAACAAAGTATATACTATATTTTCTCTTTAATTTTAAAAATATCCTAGATGTTGGCACAAATAAAGCAAACTGATTTAAAGCATCATAAATTTCAGTAATCAGCAAAGACTCAGTTTTAACATATGCTGGTAATAACTCTGGAAAAAAGCTAAGACTGTTTCAGTAGTATGGAGCAGACGTCTTGTATTAAGAAGAGTTACATGCTATGCAAATGTAGTGTTACCAGGACAATATCGAAACAAAAGAGAAAAAATTTATTGGAATTGCCTGGATATTTGTGGATAATGAATTAAAGAATCACAAACTTCAAATGGTTGAAAACTCCTACATTTACCAGTGAAATTTCTGCAGTTCAGATTCTAAAGTGTATTTGGAGGATATGCTCTTTTGCCTCATAATTTGTTTTTCCCCATGGCTCCCATCTCCTCTCACCTTTTTCTTTCGTATGCAATGAAGAAAGCTGAAAGAACAAAGAGAAATTTAGTAGCAGACTGGGGAGAAAAAAACAAACCTGTGGGTGTAGTACTCTGTGCATAAAAACCATGGACACATGCTTTTTTATGCATTCATACCAAAGATCGATGAAGTTGGCATTTAAGAAGGTTCAGTCTTGGATTGAAAATGTGATTGAAGTTTTCCCATAGAGGGAGTTTTTACTGGATTCCCTTTTGTGTGGATTCTCTCCACATGAGCCTTTTCTTCAGTGGGGACAACAATAAATGTCTAACAATGTCTATTTTGCCAAGGATCGTAGGAATTATTCTCTCCAACTAATCTACTCTGTCATATTTGGATGGCTGTGGCCAATGAATGAAAACTTACTGGGAGGAACACAAAAAAGTCTGTTCTTATGTGATAGTAAGATTTTGTTGGAATAGAAGTGAAATGCACAAATATTTCCAAAATTTAAATTTAAAAACTATAAATACACTTGAAAAACCTGTGAAGAAAAATTTATCCTTGTAATTTTTGATTGCAATTTCAGGTCCTTTGAGCTGAGGTCATAATGATTTATTTTCAAAGACTTCTATTCAAGAATTTGCAAATGCATAAATCACTTTACAGAGTGCAAGCAGTAAAAAAAGAAGAAAGATGATTTCACATCTATATATCATCAGTTATATATACTAGATGAATTGATTCAGCTCTTGATTAAACTGATACCAATGTCTGAAATTAATCAAGTGAGTGAATTCACACTTCTTACACGTTGCAGTTGGTATAAGGGTGCCATTTTGCGCCTTTGCAGAATATGCCTTAGATTTGGCTTTGCATTATATATCAATAGAAAACATATTCATGCTTCTGTATAAAGGAAGGAAATAATCCTGAAAGAACTGGAACCCTTCCAGGGAAGGTTCCAGGTTTATTAAGGGGTGTGACAACAGTTATCTGTGTTAAGGGAACAGTTTTTCTCCTATACACAATCTAAATCCCACTCATTTGTATGTTTCTGAGGGTCATGAAATCTCTGAGGTACCTAAATTTCCATATATGTATACCTATAGTGGAGGACCCTGCACCCACAAGGACGGAGAAAGTAAAGGTTTACCTGTGTCACTTTAGGGGCATGGTATCCTGACAAGAATTTTCCTGTTGCTTGGGGCTGACTTTGTGGAGTTTTCTATTCCAGCCAAAGCAATGCAGGATACAGAAAATGAGGCACTCATGAGATATGATCATAGTAATAGTAATTTGCTCACATTCTGTCCTGACTATAGAAAGAGCAACCATTTTTATAAAGCTTTCCAACAGTCAGAGAGCTTGAGAACTCAAAGCTCAGGCATGAGCTATAGACGCCACTGTTCTCAAGGAGTTCTGAGGAGTTGTTGCTGCTCTTCAGGAGACTTGAGAAAGAATGGGGTGAGGGTTATGAAATGTTTGTCTGGAAACCACAGACTATAGGGAAAAGGTCAGATCCCACAGTTTTTCTGGCCCATATGCTTGTAGGCTGCTGCTTTTTGCCCTGTGCTCCGTGTCCCATACCCTGCCACCATCCTTTTTGAGGGGAAACTGAGACTATCTATTGAAAACACTGTCACTATCTGGGGATAATGCATTCCCTTGTCACAGAGCTGCTTTGATCCTAGTTCCTTGAACTCATCTCACAGTACATGACCAAGATAATGCTGAACTAGAAATCTGCCCCTTCATGACAGACATTAATCTATCCTTCTTATCATGGGATGAGAAGTTGCTTTACTTCATTCCCAGCCCTTCCTTACAGGATCATTTCTTCAGGAATTCTGGTTGCTTCAATTTGCCTTAATAGTAGCTTTAATTAAATACAGAAATCTGTGCTGGAAAGAAGACATTTTGGGAATACATGTGATGATCTTCTCTGGTAGATGTCTCTTGAGCAAGTGAAGTTATTCACCTGCAGTCCCTACTCTACAGAGACCAAATTTAATTTAATTTACAGTTCTTTAATTCTTCACATAAAAGAGTTCTGGTAATATCTGCTTTGTTTTTTTCATCTCAGTTCTAAATGATTTGAGAAAAATTTAAAATATAGCTTGATGAATACTAAAATACAGCATTTGTTTCAAGCGTTTCAGCTTCTCAACTTTAACCAGGTCAGTTTTTATTTAAATTCTGAATCTTTTTATGTCTGTCTTAATATACAGCAGCTTTTGCTTTTCATGTTTATATAATGAGAATGTCACTGCCAAATAAACTGGTTAAAAAAATCATGCTTTTTGATTTTGCAACCTTGGAATAGTTTTCATTTCTGTTTTCTAAAACTGTTTGCATATTTAAAAGAAGACAAAACTCACAGCTGACAACCTGCTTTCCTGCAGTAAGAGACAGAGGACAGAGTTTGTCATGTTAAAGTAATTTCAAAGTGTCTGAAGGTTCAGGTTCAGACACTTAATTTGGAAGGGGGATACCCCAGTTTAAACACTGCAGTTGAAGTTCTTGCATCTTTTGTAGAGGCCTGTTATTACATTAGTCTAATCAAAATCTGAGAAAGCCAGAAGTGAGCACTTAAAAAAGCAAAATCCGTTCCACCACCAATCCCCCCCTCCAAATAAAGAGAAAAAGCTGTGGGTTTTGAAGATCATCCACACTTTTTTCCCCCTCCAGAAGCCTAGCTTTTTCAATAATTCAGGAGGAGCAAGAACCAGCAGATCTTACAGCATATTTGATGTGCCAGCAAACAGACTGGAGATTGTTTCATTTCAATTAGCCCCTTTGTTGCCAACAAAAGACTGACAAACACACTGAGAGAGGAACAGGCATATGGCACTTTTACTTTCCACTTTGCTTTTTATTTGATAATAGTCCTCTTATCGCAGCCTCTCACCAATTCCCCTGCCTTGTGCCCGCTTCTTCCTTTGCCATACTTTATCTACTATTGTTCTCCATGTATCATCTTGCTTGGGATCAAGTGATTCTCTCCAGCACAAAAATAAGAAGACGTATTCTTTTTCAGCCTCTTCTGATCTCCCAGGCTAATTGGCTCAGGTGTAAACCAAGCCAGCAGGGCTGTGACTTTGATGTGACACTTTAGAGCAGCGCACCTGGTAACATCCCTGTTTGTGTGTCAAATACCAGCCGGCCTTTCCTGCTGCTCAAACCCAGCTAATAAAAACGCTAGTAATCACGTTGTATTACAAGGCTCAAATTCATGCTGTTACTTTATTGCAAGGTTGTCATTAATTTTGCAGGGTGAACCTGGAATCTGATCCGACCTGTTTTTAATAAGTGTGGGTCTGCGTGCAAGTGTGTAAGTGAGTGACAGAAAGGTGACTGCCAGCTGTTTCTTCTTTGCATATGGTGTTACCCTTTGCTTTGATCAATAATGCTGTTTCACTTTAAAAAGAAATTCATTTTGTAAAGATGCAGAAGAGGGGCCTTCCTACCTCCCCTGTCCCTGTGGTTTATTTGTAAAGCATACACAATTAGGAAAAGGTCAGTCAACAGTTGGTAATATCTTACTGCTTTGCTAGAGATTGCCTCTTTTTCTCTGTAGAGCCGGACCTGTTGAACAGTTGATTTAATGTTGCTTGCAATGGTATTTGGTAGAATTACAAACCTGGGTAAAGACTGTGAAAAAAAATTAATTTTTTAAAAAATGTAAAACAAAGTCACATCTAAAATTATTAAATCAAAATTCTTCTGAGTCATGAAGACTTTTTTGAACTCTACTTAATTATTTAACTCAATTATTTTTGAATGTAGCATATATAAAATTAAACATGTGTATGTACATATGCATCTTTGAATTTTAAAATGCTAAGTATTTTCATTTTCATTGTAGGGAAAATGTTAATTTTTCCAAAACTACAAACCATAAATTCCTGCAATATTTAACAAATACGTTATCAACAATGAATTTATTGTCTTATCAGCCAGGAACCACTAGAATTTGTGTTCGTGAGTTAGGAATTCAGGATAACAATAAGATCTTATTTTTTGGATATAGAATTATAATCAAATGACTGATAATTTCTGATACTCCTTTTGGACATAGTAGAGAAATATTTTCAAATTCTTAGAGATACATTTATATAGAGGTACAATGTATATAGAACGTATAATACAGGACAACTTGGAACTAGGTAAGCTCCTAAGTAATGAAAAAAGGAGGTTAATGGTCTTGTAGAAATGTAATGAAAATTTTAACTAATTTCTCGAAATACTGTGAAAAAAATCAAAAATTCCTAAATTGAAAATCAAAGGGGAAAAAAAAAATTATTGAAGGTGGAGAAAATATGCGTTAAATATGCTGGAAATTAGCAGCTCAAATTGAACTCCTCAGCATCACAAAGTGACTCATTTAGAGCTCTATCTGCACTGCAGACACTGTTTGTAACGACTAATAAAACTCTGTCAAATCTTCCCAAGCTAGAGGTGATTTGTACTATTATAAATAAGTTCCTGTAAGTTAAAATTCATTATGCTTATAGACAAGAACTATGAATTCACAATGCCCAAGACATGAGTTATTTAAATATAAAAATAATAGTGGTTGAAATGAAGAATTTTTCTGTTTTTTTCCAAACAGTACAAGTTTACAAACAGTAATTTACCATTAAGCTCAAATTTTTCTAATGTTTTCTTGAATTGCCTATGCAAATGGGCTGAAAATCATTGAAGATACACATGGAAAAGCAAACTGGAAAAAACTCTCAGATATTACTGATAAAACCAGAGACAAGACAAAACAAAATAATTTTGCACAGCCTTTACGTCTTCAATATACTCATGATGTAAAATGTGCAAAAGTAAAACTATCTTATCAAAAATAATCCAAAGTTTTTTAAAATATATAAGTAATAAAAAGAAGAATCCTGGAAAACATGCAACAAGGGAACAAGAACAGTTCAGCACAGTTCTGAAATGTATGCTTAGAGACCTCTGGTGCCTACCTGTTTCAGGTGACCTAATCTGTATCATTACATCCTTTTTTTGTCACTTCATTATTAGAAATGGAAAGAGAAATTGGAGATAGTTCAAAGGAATGCAAAGAAAAATATCAAGTTGTAGATAGAAATAACTGATTTGCAGAAAAAAATGTCAGAAGCTTCATGTCCTTGTTGCAACAGAAGTTTTTAGAGTTTTGCATTGCTTTCCTATATTGACTTCAGTGAGAACATTAATACACTCTCTCACAGAAACAACCATGGTGTCAGGCAAAGATCAGAAGATCAAAATCACAACGGAGGGATATTTTGAGGAACTGAGAGCAAAACATTAGCTACAATCATAGAAAGTGAGTTAAAAGTTGGCTATATGGAAAGTATATGCTGTTTGATTTTCACACTAGTGAAAGCCTCTTCATCTAAACTTTTAACCTGCACAGAACAACCTAGTGATGAAGAAAGAGAAGGGAGTGACACAATTTCTATCCCACTTTCCTGACTCTTGAGAGGTCTGGGACCACTCAAATCAGTCTTACTCCTTTCTTATTCTTGTGGATCTGCCAGGAGTACATTGATCTTAAGGCAAGTTGTGAGGTAGGAGTTAGCTTTCATTGGAGGCAGAATCAAATTCTACAACTTGAGACTTTTTTTTAACTCTTGGTAGTCCAGTTGGAGATAGAAATCCTATAGTTGAACCAAAATGGTTTTGTTTATCCGAATGAATGAGAAAGATAGTTAAAATATGACAACTCTGATTGTATTTTACAACTTTTTTGCAATTTCTTTTTTCTAAATGGCATAAATACTTAAAAGTCCCATTTTTCTCTTGAATTTGCAAGTAAACATGGTGGTTATTTGAACAAATTCTTATGGACATAGTCCTGACCCTACATATTTTCTGATGTTCTTTGTAGAATTTCTCCTTTGCACCTTTGACATTTCCAGGGTAGCATTCACACAGTCTCTCTTTCAAGAGTCTCAAACTCCAGTCTTTGTATTTTAATTATTATTGAAGGTAGAGCCTGCAGAGGAAGAAATTATTTTAACTATCCACGTTTATCCCTCAAAACAGTACTAATAAACAAAAAGGAATTATATTAAATCAAAGTTTGTCTGGTTTAAATGTGATAGCCTAAAAGAGGATGTGAGACATCATAATATGTAAGTGTTTTATTTAAATAATTGTGGATCAGACTCTACTTTTCTTTACTCCTTCTCTCCTTTACTTAAGCGCTTGCTTCTGTATTGAAGCTTCTGTATTGCAGTATCAAGATTTCTTCTGTAACTCAAGTGAGGGACAGATATCTGTTTTAGAAAGGTTTATTACCTGGCACAAGAGTATCCATGTATCTGTGAAGCTGTTCCTTCTCTGCCTTCTTTCTGTAGTCTTCTATGATGGTGTAGCTTCTTCATTACCAGCATCTGTCTCTTTTGCTTGCAACACTTCTGCATGTATTCCTTTCTAGGAGATACTCGCTCATAATGTGGGGAAAGGCATAATTTACGTTGCTAGTAATGAGGATGCCAGTTTATCATCAAGCACAAAGTGAACTTCCTTAAGTAGTATGTTTATGTAAATAAAGATTATTGTAAGGAGCACCATCACAGATACTCATCTGGTCACTGACATCCATGAGAGGTAAGAATCCAAGTACTTACCCCTAGCTGGAACTCCCCTCCCCAGCATCATCATCAGAGATTGTTCTGGAGAGTGTAGATGGGGTATTGTCTGTGAAGTATTCTGTAAAAGCTTTTTTTCCATAGAGGCATAGAAGGAATTCCTTTTTTTTTTTTTTTTTCCTCCCTTCCTTTGCAGCAACTGTAATGACACAATGTTTTATTTTTTTAAAGTCTGTTTACAGTAATTTTTTTTAGACTGAAATTATTTTCCTTTCAACACACAACTGAGAAAACAATGCCCTCCTACAACTTTCAGCCTCTTTTAGTATATACATGCAGATAAGGCTTCTCTACTGTAATTTTCAATGTTTGTCAGAAAAGCTGTGGAATATGTGTCATCGAACAGGGAATCCCAAAACACTTGACTACAGAAGATTGCACAGTATGAGTTCAGTGATGCTGTGCTTCTTATCTTTCTGGAGGAATTTTCCAAGACTGTGACAAACTTTTGACGTGATTGTTAATATACATATATTTATTGAAATAAATTTGAAAAAATATTGGGCAGCAAATTTAGTTTAATAATAATTATTCTGCTCCTCCATCAAAAGTCCATCCCTACTCATTCTTTAAACCCATGCTTTACTATATTATTTGCATTTATCCATCCATTACTTGCTTGCATGTTTTAATGAAAAACCTGCTTCACTGCTTTCTTTGGAGTGAGCATCAGAAACTAAGGCAGGCCTGCCTGGTTTTTCTGGTTCACTGAAATGTTCAAGAAGAAACTGCATTCACTAGTACAGAAACTCCCTACTTAAGTCGGAAATATAAGTTTGTGAAAGATTTTCTGTTCTCTTTTACTTTTTTGCTTGCTTTGTTGTTTTGTTTTTTTTTCTAGAAGTGAGAAACTTTATTCTGGTCTAACTCCCACCACTGATTTTGTAACACATCATCATATCTAATTCTCTGTTTGATTTTCATCACTTTGTCTTATCTATTTGACAAAATATATGCATAATCCTTTTACCCTTAAGACTAACACAGCAGAAGTTTATCCAGTCTCCTCAAATATTGTTTGGTTTTGATTTTTTGGCTCCGAATGCCAACCAGTCCACTACACAGTTAGATCAGTGACCACGACTATGGATGTCGAAGCAACCACAGAAAAGCTTTACTGTCACACTGTGATGAACAGTCTTTCTGCAGATTTATTACTCATCTCTGTTACTCTCCTTTAGATGACTGGGTCAAATGCAACACTGGGAGGGAGAGATGGAGGGAGAGACTGCCTCTTAGAAAGCAAATGAATATGTTGGGGCAGAAAGGTTTGGAGACCTCAGGATGTGGTAGAAAAAAAACATAAATCTGGGAGTGTACAGCTCCAGCAGAGAGATTGAGAGACCACAGGAAAGAGCAAGGATCAAACAAGCAGGATTCTAAGGGATGAAGATAATGTAGTAGAGTCCAGAGGGAACAAAGGGAGAGCCTACTGAAACTCGGGAAACCTCTCAATTGCTTGCCTAGGAGAAAGAACAGACATATAGGCGATTGTAGAAACCATTTTCATCTCCATTCTGTCTTCCCTACTTGCTTTGAATTCACTCAAACAATGCTTCTTGCAATTATTATTAAGATTATTATTAATAGTGTCACTAATAGAGGCCTTTTGGTCTCCATTTAGAGCTCCTTTTCAGAGTGCATGCAGGTAGATTCCCCTACAAGATTTTAGTCCGCACAAAGTCCTGCCACAGGAACATATCAGACTATGTATGGATGGCAGGAAAAAAAAAGTATCCTACCTCAGGCCACTATTCAGAACTGTTTCTTCTAAAAAAATGTTACATTTTTATCTGGCTTGTGCAGCTCTTGAATATGCAGATGAATCATGAGTTAGTTTTCTGATTTCCATCCCAAAATGTATGAATAATCTTAAGAAGTCAAAAAAAAGGAGAGAGATGGTCTTACATGGGGAGAAGCACAGTGGCTACTGTTAGTTTTCCTGCTAAATAGCTTCTGACTTTGGTGTAAACACAGTATGTTCTACATCCAGCAGTATGTCTTTGAAAGCAAAATGGATAGTTCTAGTCAATTTATTACCTACTTCTTTCTCATTTATATGGCTTGATGACCAATATGGCTGTGCTTGGCATTTTTTTGAGAATGCTGTGGGTTTTTTTGTAACAGAAAATTTCTTTCTCTTACTTGTGGAACCACCTTCTGGGGTCTTTGAGCTCTTTAATGATAGTAACAAAGCTATGTATTGGCTAACTGATCCAACATTTATCATTTTATCATTCTTTTGCTTTTCAGGGCATAATTCTGCCTCTGAAACTATGAAACTCATGGTATTTTTTAATAGCAAATTTATAATTCTCAGCTGTACTATTAAGTACATTGAATAAAGATCATAATTTTTCCTTACAGTATTAAATATGATTAAAATCTAGGTTTCTTTTTTGTGTTTTTGATAATATGGTCATTCTCATATAGTCGCCCATACATCCGAACTCTCAAGCTTTAGGATTTGATGCCCAACTAATCTTAAACTACTTCCCTCCTTGTTTTACCTCACCTCCTGTATTTGAAGCAATCTTTAATGTTATATTCCTTTCACTTTCTCGTTTTCAAAACATGTGGAAAGTCACCGCATTCCCTTTAAAAAAGTGGTTGTTTAACTGTTGCCTACCCAAATAGTGAGCTAGATGAAGCTATGACTTAGAACCTTGCTTTTGTCAGAGAACCTAGGAAATTTCCCAAACCCATTGCTTTCTTTTTCTTCAGCATCTTCTGTCTTTTGAGTCTTGTGAGTTTTTATTTTACTTTCTGCTACTGTGTCTCAGTGACTCAGCTTGTACTTTGGATTAATTTCCTGTGTCTTATTTTTCTGAGGATATTTGTTCTGTTTTGTTTCTTCTTTACATTTAAGAAGTCTGTTTGTATTTCCTGCTTCAAGAAAGTCTTTAATATTACCCATTTCTTTCTCTCCCCTAAAGCTAGATACAACAGATCATTAAACATTTGTTTCCATATGCTCTCCAAAGTAGTTTCTTGTTTTTAGTTCTATTTGTAGAAATGATTCAAAAGTTTACAGTCAGATTATCTCTTTCAGCTCTGAGAGTATTTTTCTTTGTTTTTTATGATCATACCTTCCATTTTCTAAGAATTCTCCAATTGTATCTTTCCATCTTCTCATCTTTAAAACACAAACCTTCTGCTGCTTGTTTGATCAGTTTTTTTACTGTTCTAAATTCCTCAAAGTGAAATTAATTTTATGAAATTTTATTGCTTTAGAGATTTAATTCAGCTAAGTTTCTCTTCTGTAGTATAGCCTGTTTCCCACTCTACTAGCTAGCTGTAGATGGCTCTGTAGCCATTACAATATTCAACTGTATTCACTGCTTTCATACTTGTTCAGGTTAGGGATTTATTTTTTTTTTTTATTTAGTGAAGCTATAAGTTTTCAATGAAAGATATTTTTTATAAAACCAATGCTATTCCTTGTAAGCCAGGCAAAGGCATTTCATTCTGTCCCTGCTCACTCAGTGCTTTTTGTCAATGGTTCACCTTTACTGAAGTTTCATTCTGTGTCTGTTTTTATTTTCAGGACATTTCTATTTTCCTTCTGATTTTTCTGAAGATTTAATGTTACTATTCCTGTCTTGCAGATTAAGGCTTTGAAATTCACAATGCCTTTTTTTTTTTTCCCCCCTTCAAGTTCAGGTATAATATATCCGAAGAAACAGTATGAATGTCTTTAACCCTCTAATTCTACTACATCTTTACTTTCATACATGGTAGGGTTGAGCATAAGCTAAAGGCAAAAACTATTTTCAGAGCATAGCAAAACACTCTAAATTTTTAGTATTTTCTGATGTCATTTACATGCATTCATTTTGTTCAGTAACTTAGATGTTGCTGAACTCTGTGTTATAATCGTCTTGAGCCATTCAAACTAAAATGAACCTTTTTCTTGACCTGATGCAATTAATTAGGAATGCAATAACTTGAGAGTAGTTCTCTATAATGTATATTATATTTAATTAATTAAGGCTGATTTTCATTTTCTAGTTCATTGTTCCTGATCACTTTACCAAATGAACTTGTTCCTAATATTCAAGTTCAGAGATCATTGCAAGGATAAACCTGGAATATCTTTGTGGTATCATGCCTCTCTCCTTTTTCAGATCATTAGAATATAAATAGGCAGTGCTGACCTTTGGGCAGAACACTGAGGCACCCTGATTTCATTCTTTTCCCACCGTGAAACTTCTAATTTATTCACCTGCTTCCTTTCAGTGATGCAACAATGTCTTTAGCAAGAGGACATTTCCCAAAGACTTTGTGAAGGTTCTTACACATTGCTTTAGGCAGCTCCTTTTCCACTACTTTGCCAGTATTTTCAAGCAATCATAGTGCATTTTTGTACCTCTACTTGTACCTCTTCTCATACACACATGTTGTATAAGTCATGTCTTACTTTGCTCAGCTACTGCCTAACCCTGGCTTCATGCAATTACCTTTACAAATAGACCATTTCAAGTCTCTTTATGCAGGACTCCTCTTCTGTTTTCACCTGGCCTTCCCTGACCTGATCTCAGTGAGGTCAAGAACTTTTCTGAAATCCCATTAATCCCAGCCAAGATTACACCACATCTGGCTATCACTGTTGGGCTAGCTGCTGTCTTCAAATACCACATGATTGGCTATTTCTGTAAAGCACACAGAAAATCTTGTGTATTAAGAAGTTTGGAAAAGCTGAAGAACACATGGACCAAGATACAAGCAATTGAAAAGTCTCATGAATGTCAAACTTTTTTTTCCTCTTTTTTAAATTCCTCTTCTCATAAATACATTGAAATAGACTGATTTTTGAAACCACAGCTCAGAATAAAGTATTACAGTAATCAAGATTTTTGACAACTTACAAAACCCACTATGAATTCCCAAGGATTAAAATATTTAAGGATAAAGTTAAAAAGAATTAACAGAAAAATCTTCAAGAATATAAATGTGGAGTTTGGACACTCAGACTACAGAAACTCTGTCTATGTGAGGTCATAAAGATGTTAATTCTGAAGACATGACAGATTATTTTCCTTTCTCTTCCTATTTTTTTTCATGGATGCTGCACTGGAATTAAAGCAGGAAAGTCACTCAGAAAAATTCTTACTTTTTCCAGTGGAAGTAAAATCATCTTACCTTGCAATATTTGAAACAGAAAAATCATACTAAATATATATCCAAGAACTGAGAGAGAAAGGACATTATGTTTCAGAATCTTCCACTAGTGGGAAAAATGCATTAAATCTATTGACAATATCAAGGTATTTACCACAACTCAGTTTTTCTGAGACTCTAACATTACATCCATTCATTTGGATCAGCTCAGTTGTCCATTAGAGTCACTAGCTTCCATCTAATATTATTTGGGAGAAGCACTGCAGAAGAAAATGAAAAAGAACAAAATGTGCAGTAACTTGCCCATTTATATTTCTAACTTCCAGAGAAAAGCTGAGCTACTGCATTTAATAGCCCTCGATGAACCTCCTTTCCCACGAAGTTGTCTGTCTGCATTTGAACTCAGATAGACTTTTGAAATGTAAAACATCCACTAGCAGTAAGCTTCAGGTTTGTAGGGGAGAGGTGATTTATTTTTTTCACTTTTTGTAGATATCCTTGGAAGATACATTTGGAAGAAATGGGCAGCATATTGTTTCTGAATGGAAAGACTTTTACTCCCACAGAGAAAGGCAAAGATAAACTTATTTTCAGAAGTTGGAAAGAGAAGTGGTGTTTTAGAATCCATAAACCTGAGAGGAGAAGAACATTGCCACCAGGTAGACCACAAAATGAAAATTTATATCTTGATTCCTTTGTTTTTTCTTCTTCTTTTTTTTTTTTTTTTTTTCTTTATCAGAAAAACTGTAATAAAAACCATATCTTTTTACACTGCTACTTACTGTCGCTTACTTACTATGGTTGTGACTTCTTTTCCAAGATTCACATAGCTGCATCTGGGGACAAAACAATCAACTCTGTACTGCCTTGGCTCATATAACATTATGAAAGTGTCATGCTCACAGAAGAATTCCCTGACTAGCCTTTCTCATCTGGCCTACCTCTAGTTTTAGTACAGAATTCTTGCGATCAGTGGATGTGATGTTTTTGGAGAACTCTTCTTGTGAATCCTAGAAGATCCCCTTTCCTAAAACACTTCCTGTAGTCAGTAGTAGTAGTAGTTACAGTTTGCAAAAACATCTACCTATCTTTGATGAAACAGGTACATTTCTTAACCAGCTAGGGTCATGAATTTAGTTTTTCTCCTCTCTGCTCTTTGATCTTTAACTTGCCTGTCATGCATAACCCACTCTGATGAGGAATCTCCCACTAAATTAGTTTTCTGCTCAGCAAAATACGAAAGATGTTGTAGTCTGCAACTGAAATAAATGGCATGCCTGGATTAAAAAATCACCATAGTCCAGGTACTGTTTTAAAAAATAGGTCCTCAAATAAATAAATGAATTATTTAATTATGACAAGAAACTGTTAATGAGATTTTCTGCTTGCTTTTGGAGAAAACAAAAATGAAGGGTCTTTCCTCACTCCCCAGAGAAGAAGGCAGTGATGAAGTGGTGAAAAGGTCAAGCAGGGCACATGTACCATACAAAGTGCCCATGGCTAACACATACTGGCAAGTTCTACTTGCAGGTGGAACCAGAGATGTGAGAGATGGAAAGGGCCTTGACTGTATGACAACAGAGATGGAGTTAACAAAAAGCACAAACTAACTGGTAAGCACTGACACTGTTATACTTCATAGAATAGGAAAGTTGTCAGATGGACCAAGAAACATGAGTCCAAAGCCTGGCTTGTAAACCAATTTGTCAGGCTAGGAACTTTTTCCTCTTCTTTTTATCTGGACATAGGACAATGTCTTGTGTCTTCTGCCATCTCATGATGCAATTACTACTTCTGATCTTCCATCAAGCACTCCAGACTATCTTTATTTACTTTCTAGAGTTCATGTAAAAAGTACCTTTGTTAATCTGTTATCCATAGCTACAGACAGCTTACCCATGGCTCCCTAGATGTGTAGCAAAGCATCAAGTGAGGAGGAGTCAAAATCAAGACTGGTAGAGGTAGAGGGAGTCCTGTATTATACCCTGTAACTTTTGGTTCACCAATATGGTCTCTTCCATGACATGCTGAAGAGTCACCATTACTGTAGAGGAGGTAGGAGGACATAATTTGAAGGCTTGCTATTACAAAGAAATATGGCAAATTCATCAATAGTTCTGTGGAAAATGTTGAGGGGCCTATGTGTCTTATCCTCTCAGCTGTAGACCAAATGACCTATATCTGGCATGAAAAACTATTGGCATAAACCACCTCTGACTGAAGTAAAAAAGTAATGAGTTTTATCATTGTTTGATTTGAGGCTTCCTGAGATAGGATAGAGATAAAAAAAAAGTTGAGCCAAGCATGTTTTAAAAAAAGAACTTATTGCAAGCAGGAAGAATAATTACCTAGTCAAGAGGATGTATTACCAGATTAAAATAAAGAACTGGAAAAAAATACAATAGATAAAGAGACCAAGGAACTTGTGAACTCTACACATTTAGGAAATGCTGACCATCAAGAAGCTGAATTCCACAGAACTTCTGAAGTTGACTACCTCCCAGTTCCCAAGACTGAACACCAGTATTTTGTTACCAGAGTTGTGTGTATAAGTTTTTAGAAGACTGTCTTACTTGCCACCTGATTGGTTAGCTACTATCTAGATTTATTATTCCATCAACAGATTTGTTGTCCCTGAGTGGTAACAGAAGTCAAGTAAATCAAAATGGATAAGGTTTCTGCAACTTTTCAGTCCAGATGGGTAAATACTCATTTTCTTTGTCAGGCAATAGGATCATGTTATTTCCAAAGCTATGCCCTTTATCAGAAGATGTTGACTAAAAGACAGAATAAACCCTACATATTTCTCCATCTATTAAGTGGGACATTGAAGCAACTTGAGTCTTATCAGGTAGCATGCTAGCAGTTGGAAGGCTGGCCACTGTTAGTCAGAAAAATATCTAAGCCTAAAACCAAGAATAAAATAAGATTTCCAACTCAAGACTCTCTGATTTGATAGGCCGAAATATTTTGTCTTGCAGTGTTGCAGGGAATTTCTGGCATTCCAGTATTTTTGTACCATAAAGCTTTTGATATAATCTGACTTTATTTAAGTAGAAAACATGCTGAAAATGCGAAAAGCATTCATCAACCTGAGAAAGAAAAGGCAGTCCGGCTTTTCCACCAGCTATTGCCTTGCTTGTTTAGTTCGTCTGGCATTTTCTGTGACAGTGGGTGAGACTCCCTCACTTAATGTCATCTTCACTGGATGAGCAAACACACTTAATCCATGGTGCTCAATGCTGAACTCCTTAAGCCACTGCCAAGTGACAGCACCTGAACTAGCACCGTTGTATTGTCAAGGCAGGGAAGTGGATCTAGTCCAGCAGACCATTAGTGCGCCGGTTCTCCTTCCGGTATCTAAGCCTACAAAGCTGTTGGTGCTTGTCTTTTCTTCTGTTATCTCTGCTAACAAAGAATCGTTGGTGTCCCAGTTTAGAGACAACTATGTGATTTAAATTTGGGGACACGGGACTTAAGAGATGCAGAAAAGGAGATAGCCACTCTTTAAATAAATATATATATATTGAAGCAAGAGAAGCATAGGACACAAAACCAATATTTCCATACAAAACTGCGTGACTTGTAGAGAACAGAAGGAAACCAGTGCTCTCTGTAAGAATCGAAAAAGTCCTTGTGGCCACAGGAAGGCGGCGGCAGCAGTCTCGGACTCCCTCGGCAAGCTAAAGGGTGGCGGGGCAGGGCGGTGGGGGAACGAAAACAATCCCACCGGTTCTTTGGGTGGAAAAGAGAGAAGACGAAACCTCAATATATGAAGTCATTCTCCAGTGAGGTCAGGCTGAAATCCAGGCAGATGGCGACAGAGCTTCTGTAGACACTCCGAGACTGAGACTCAGGTTGTCTTCCCCGTCGAGCCACGCGTGAGAGAGAGACCGCGCTCCCCTTGCGCCAGACAACACATCCTCCCCTGCCCATGCACACTGTAGCGCCGCTCGCCGCTGCCGCTCTGCGCCTCAGCCAGCACCAGGCACCGGCTCCACCTGACGCCGGCTGCGGTGGAGGGAGTAGCAGCACAAGCAGTGGAAGGAGCAGCGGGAACGGGTCCGTGGTCGAGCAGGGACGAGGAGGAGGGCAAAGCAACCCCTCCTCTTCCCCTCTTGCCCCGTCAGTGAAAGGAGAAAAATTTCTATATAGAGAGTAAAATAAATAACACTTGGTCATACTTTTGTGATTCTCGATTGTTTTGTGTTTACTCTGAAGTTTTGGGGAATTGTAGCAGTCTTACAGTCCCTGATTTACTAAAATAATTTTGTAATTTTATTTATTCTTTTATTCACTTGCCTTTATGATTAAGGACTCACTATCCTAGATTTCTTGCTGAAAGTGACATGCTATTATTTGTTCACTGATCTACTGTTGGTGCATAATTATATGTATGTCTCATGAAAATATCTGCAGGTTTTGGAAATACCTTGTTCACTATATCTGGTGATCTGATGAGTTGATTTTTCTGTCTGTACTATGAAGGGCTGTTGTAATCAACTGGGATTTTAGTAATGGCATTTGTAGCATGGAAATAATTTAGGCAGGTGCAATGTGCCAATTAAAACATAGACAAACACAAAATGCTTAGATTCACTCCAGCAGTTTAATTTTTTCTTCAATCTTAAAGTCAATTTGCAATTAATTTAATACTAAAGCAGAAATGACAGATGATCTAATTGTTAATGTGGTACAAGTTTGGAAAAACATTAGAGTACCATTCTGGAGAACTGTTGCACATAATTGCTCAGGTGTTCAGAACACATTTCATTCCCCCTGCTGTGCAAGGACTTCTGTTCCTGGATTTTCTTTCAATGGTTCACCCAGAAGTGGGATTAAAAAGAGAAACTTAATGATAATGAATTGAATTGTTCACATCTAAAGGGGTCTGACTGGCAGCATGCCGGAAACAAAGAGATCCCTAACGATGGCTAAAAAAACAAAAGTAATTGCATTACACAAAGAAAATAAGATAACCATTCATTAAAATTACAGTAACAGACTGTGATTAATGAGCATATACAAGTGCAAGCAACGCATATTCTTAACGCCCTGCAAGGCCTACATCCAGTGGTATAATTAACAATTTTTAATTGTTTATTAAGTAATTGTTATGTGCTTTCTAGTTCAAAAGATGTGAACTTATTTTCCCTAGCCTGATTTTATCTGTGACTACTGTGGAGTCATCAAAGGTATTGTAATTGGTAATAAAGCTCAGCCTGCCCTCTTTTTGACTGTAAAATTTAAGTTTATGTGGATCTACTTGGGAAAATCATCACGGAACTTGAAGAACTCACCATGGAAGAAAGTTCCATATATCTGTTTTAACTTACATAGTAAAAAAAAAGTTTAATATTTGAATGTCAGGATGTTTAAAAGGGAGGAAAACAGCTACTTTTGTACATTGCTAGGAAATTCTAGCTCTTCTGCTTACATGTGTCTTCTAACTCAAAAGCCTAGTTTTGAGCTCAAATACTCTGATGGGCTGGACATAAAATCAGTCAGAAATGTATCTCTGAGTTTTGTCTAAGGACTAAGAGAACATCTAGTTTCCTACAAGTTCTCAAAATGCTTTGATAGCTATGGTAGTTTTGGATCCAGGCCTAAACCATGAAACTGCATGTAAGGAGCAAGCTGGCAACTTTTCCTGTCCTTTGATTGGTTCCGAGGTCCTTAACAACATGGTTCAAGAGCTCCCAACTGAGAACAAGAGAATGGGTGGTGTCTGCATATCTACCACACTCAGAAACAGTGATCCTTTTAAGGGTTTTAGGATCAGCAACCTGTTTGGGTGCAAAAGACCCCTGAAGGCTTTTGGAAGCACTTCTGAATAGCTGAATGGTGCTGGTAGGGGAGTTGAGTGAGTTTGGGGAGAATAAAAAAAAAATAAAAATAAATAGTGGTGCTTGCAAATTTGGAGTCCTGCAGGAGAAGCTCTGAAGTGGAGTATATCCATCTCTTGGAGTCCTTAAGAAACTTGCCAGATATTTTAGGTTGTGCTGACTACTGATTCACTCCACATGGTCCACTGTGATCTCTTCCAGACATCACACTAAAAGATTAAGTTTTCTTGGTGCTGGGAGCACATAGCTGTGTTTCAGTGGCTGCATTTTAGTATGTACATTAAAGCATTGGGAACCTTGCAAACCCTCATCCTAAATATTGTATCCTTGTCTAACCAAAATTAATGATGAGCAACAATGTCAAGTGTCATCATTTAACAGCATCAATATTATCGTTTCTTAAGGTTTCCTCTCCTAGGGTTTTCATCCCTACTGCCAGTGCAGAACTACTGTACTGACATTGTTATCAAGCATGTATGTCTGATGGGGTTTTTGAAAGCCTGTTTGAAAACATTTGTCTTTTCCCTAACTATCCCTCAAAAATGCAACTATATTGGCAGAAAATAATGTGCGTTTTACAGAATGGCGATGGATGTTGAGCAAGCTGGGTAGGTAATAAAGGACCTCATATCTGCCTCTTTGCCATGGAAATGCCTTCTCTTCAAGACTGATATGGCCAAATTGACACAACTGACCACAGACACACTTCTCCCAGGATCTACCACAACTCTTTAGTATAAATTAGCTCTTCTGACTTCCAGACCCAAGAAGAATATATCCGATGCCTTTTTTTTTTTTTCCAGTAAGCATTTTCCTTAAAAGATGATTCTGTTGTGTCAGTGATACCTGCTCAAACCTGTCTTTTTTCAGTGCTCTCAGAGCAAGCTATAAATTTCAGTGCTCGTAGTACCACGAAATTACAGCTAAGATAAGCAAATTATGTATTGTACTTTTTTTCTTCAAAGCCTGACAAACTGTGGAAACTCTCATGAGACTTGGCCTCTTGAAAATGCTGTCCTCTCGCTCCTGCAGAGACTTTTTATCACATTTGAAAAATCCGGCTTTTGTGCATAAATTATTCAATGAAAAGACTTGTCCGTCCTTCTCCTCTCTTCTATAACCCCAAACAACAAATATAAAACATAGTAAGGAGAAGTGAAAATAGTGCCGTGAAACTAGGAGAAGAAACATGGATCTTGAAGAATTTGAAAGGAAAAAGCTTATCCCTAGAGGACAGGAGTTGAAGAATCAGCTCAAGTTTTAGAATGAAAAATACATACATCAAGACTGTTCATGGATTTTAGAACAATTCTTCTTAATGTCTTGAATTTGGAGAGATGTGTATTGATTTCTTTTGTGTGTTATTTGCGTCTTTATATAGATGCAGAAGTATGTAAAGCTCGCATTCCTGTCCTATGCACTGGAGTACCAGTGGTAACATAAGGTATATAATGAAGGTGTGAATGGCTCAACTTTCTCTATACATACACCTGTCCATACATGCACAAAATTAGTGGTAGGCTAGACTCTTTGAGAAAGTGATATAAACATCCACGATTGACAGCCAGAAAGACAGTCATCAAGAGTGGACTCAGGTCTGTGGAAACACAAATGTTATTACTAAAAGTTTCCACTTTTTTGATCTCATTTTCCTCAGCTGTAGCCCAGACACTGACTTCTAATGTCTGCACTGTTTCTATGCCAATGTTTTCCTTTCTAACCACAGTACACTTTACATGCTTCCTGATGTACATAAGGGACCTATTGTAGCCATGGTAATCCCACTGGGGTGCTAAGAACAAGCAGCTAACATTATCACACAAGTGGTTTCCCCAATAGGATTAATTTTAATTAGTTAAATGGATCAAAGTCTTTCTGAAAACTCTTAAAAATCTAGATAATATTTGTCCATTGCAGGCAAAGGTATTATAATCCTAATCCTGCTGCATTAGGAAAAACTGCTTAAAAAAAATTGTGTCGAGCCACACCCACAAAACATTTTTCACAGAGGAATAGGGTTACTTAAATTATAAAATTAAAAGACAGATCCATTAGAAGACTTCTGAGAAAATGCAATATTTCTGGTACAGTAGACAAAGGAAATATCTATGTATGGAGAAACAAATGAGTTTCCATTATGGCTGTATAAATATTTTCTGTATTTACGTTCTCTCTGTGCCCTATGTGCCTTGGAAGTATATGGGCTGTGGTTTGAAAGAAATGTTTCCTAATATCCAACTTAATCCCCTAGAACAGCTTGAAGCAATTTCCTCTCGTCCTACTGCTTGTTACATGGAAAAGGAGACTGATCCTCCCTTGCTACACTTTCCTTCCAGGGAGATGTAGAGCGTGATAAGGTCACCCTGAGCCTCCTTTTCTCCAGGCTTAACAACTCCAGCTCCCTCAGTCATCTTCATAAGGCTTGTGCTCCAGACCCCTCACCAATTCTGTTGTCTTTCTCTGGACATGCTCAGATATCTCAATGTCTTGCAGCGAGGGGCCCAAAATGGATGCCAGTATTCAAAGCCTCTAAATATTTCCACTTGAATTATACAGGCTTCATTCTGCTCCTTGTCTGTCTTCCAGCTCAGGGGGCTTGGTAGTCAGAGAACAAGTGGTCTCACTGTTAAAGACTGAGGCAAAGAAGGCATTGACTACCTCCACTATTTCCTCATCATTTATCACTATATTGCCCCACACACCCAATAAAGGATGGAGACTCTAATGTATTTATTATTTATTTATGCAAAGTTTTTATTGTCTTTCATGGAAGAAGGGAGATAAATTTCTAGGAGGGCTTTTGCCGTTCTAATTTTCTCCCTACATGACCTCACAACATCCTTGTACTTTTCCTGAGTTGCTTACCCCTTCTTCCAAATTCAATATCTCTATTTTCCTTAATCCTAGCCAAAGCTCTCTGTTCAGCCAGGTTGGTCTTCTTCCCCATCTTTCAGCATGTGGGGACAGCCTGCTTCTTTAAGATTTCCTTCTGGAAGAACATCTATCCTTCCTGGACTGCTTTGTTCTTCAGGACCATGTCCCAAGGGATACTGTTAACCAGTCTCCCAAACAGGCCAAAGTCTGCCCTCTGGAAGTCCAAGGTGGCAATTCTGCTGACCCCTATTTGACACAATACTCTCAGGGAGCTCTTATAGTCCCACAAAGATCAATCAAACTCCCAGCTCAGCTAATAGCACATGGGATATGATGTCACTCTGAACATAGGCAGTAAACCTAATGCATTGTGTAGATTAACTGAGTAGCATTGGATGTAGTGAGCATGGGGATGATTTATGGAAGAATTTACCTAACTATTTTCCCAGATGCCCGGATCTGGGTGTTTGGAAAAGCAGCTGGTTGCCATGAAAATTATGTTGCTGATTGATGGGTTTCTGGGGCCCTTGAAACCAGGGATCTGATCCTTAAGATATATCCCTATCCTAGAGTGGTATTAGGATGCTCAGAAATTTCTCCAGCTCTAATGAATCTGTATGAATCTCAATTTTTCAAGAGATTCCTGATTCTCCCACCAAAATGTGTTTTACTCTGACAAAATCTCTGGCTTGCGCTGAGGGGTAACTCTCTGGCTTGTGGACCCCTCTTATTAACTTAACAACTCTTATAGTCTCATCCTGGCCTTTTAGACAACTAGTTTTGCTGTGCTATGCTATTGACATCAGTTTTAATATTGCTGAAATTACAAACCAAAAGAAAAAATCTTACTTTTCATTTCAAACTTTTTCACTTAAATGATGCGTCTTATTTAAAGTGCCTAGATTAGGTACTCATCCGTTATAGATCAAAATCAGTTCACTAAAGCTCATCTGTCAATACTGGTTTATACCCAGAAAGGCTGAGCCTAGAGGCTTAAATTTCCAGTGATTTTTAATTTATCTCCTTATGCATTTGTTTGACAACTAGGTCTAAATAATTATATACTATTAGTATAAGCTAGCTTAAAATTCTGATATTCAGGCATTTGATATCTACTTTGTATGCAATTAAATGCCATGAGAAAGTGAAGCACAAGTCAGAGGAAATATAAGATTTTTGCTAGAACTGACTACTGTAATTGGACTTTTTATATGTCTTTACTCACTTCTTGCAGGCATGCCACCATGGTCTTCTTTCATAACGATAGAAGAGAGTAAAAATGCTTTTTAAAAAAAGACATTTAGGTAAATTACTATATTTAATACTATTATTCATTTCTAAAAAAAAAGTAAAAATTTGCTTTTGCTAATCTTTCAGGCTTCAACTCAAACAGATGAGCCACTCCCTCTGCTGGGGATATTTCTACAAACTGCTCTGCAAAAGAAAACGTTGTGAAGTTTTGTCAGGGAAATGCTAGAAATTCTTCTAAAGTCAAATAAAACCTTAGCAGTGTTATCAGATGCAAATATTCCTCAATATATGTGTCTTTATGATATTTTATACTCTCAAGATATACATCTCATTCAAAAAAAAAAAAAAAGAAAAAAAAAGAGACATATCAAAATGTAAAGATTTCTTACCCGACTGGTTTAAGGACTTCTTTTCACATATTTATAACTTTACTTGCATATTGCCAAAGACAACTGGCTGATAATCCATCAGAGGGAAGTTATCCTTCTAGCTACAGGTTAGGTTTAGCCTGGACAAGAACTATAGGACATGAGCTGCACCTTTTTTGTCTTCATCTATTAACACACAAAAAAACACCTGGAGGGTAACGAATCTCAGGAAAATAGTTCAGTTCATTCCCAGTTTTTGTTCAGTTATTGGCCTTTTGGATGAAGCTACAGCGAATTCCAAAGATTTTCTCTGATGTTATGCCAGAAACTGTTCCAACACAAATTCATACATATATTGGTTTCTCAATCAAGCTGAAAAACCACGAAAACGTTAGTATTTAAAAACCAAGCATATTTAAAAATACAGAAACAAAGCATACAGGATCAGGTTATCTGTCTTCTGTATTTCTGTTCTTGCTTATTTACTAAGGCAATAATATAATATATTTACCTATAAGGAACAGGTCTGAAAGAAGGATACATGTTTCAGAGACAAGGATGTTCCTACAAGCTCTCCGAAAACTGTTATCCAGGAAGAAGATTCAATTTGGTCTACTGCTGAAGAAAAGGGAGCAGATCTACTTGTGTTAGATCAAAGTGCACATATATGACTCCAGACTAGCCACAGGACTGCTGTTTTCTTTCCAGGTAAGACTGGCAAAAGAAGTGAAAGCAAGCAAACACTAGAGGGTACAGGGAACAAGGTACACAACGCTATTGAAAATCATGTAAATTTATTTGTGGTTTTCATGGAAAACATTTTCAATGTGAAAACATTATTTATATATATATATATATATATATATATATATATTAAAAAGTCAAGGTAAAGGAAGTTTATAGACAAAAATAAAAAGATGGAGAGAATTTTTTCTGTAAAGATAAGTGGAAAGTACATCCTCCTCAAAGTTTTTTTCTTGTTTGTTTGCAGACTTTTCCTGAGTCACAGAATATTCTGAGTTGGAAGACACCCAAAAGGATCACTGAGTCCAACTCTTAAGAAATTGGTATAGGGATTGAACCCATGACCTTGGCATTATTAGCCCCATGCTCTAACCAGCTGAGCTAATCTCAGTGTGTTTTACCCTGATTAAGAACATTTTGGATTCAAACAAACTCCTAAATTGATACTTTTTCCTTTGATTTTTGAAGAGCCTGGTAGTTAGTGTCTCTATGGTGGTTTTGTTATTTTAGTGGCAACTTGTTCAACAAGACAGAATAAATCTACTAAATGAAGACAGAATTCTAGCAGCCTTATGTTGAAAAGTATTAATTTCAATGAGACTTCCTGAATAGAGAATAGTTTTCGAACATACCTGAATAGGGAAAAAACTGAAGTGGTAATTGCACTGAGAATAGACTATGTGGTTGACAATTATCTACTACTAAGTTTCTGAAGGCTCATTTTCCTTCTCAGGTAAACAGAGGGAATTCTATTGACCACAGATGTCAGTGAAAAAGATGATCATACATAATGATTCACTCAATATTACCTAGCAATGACTGAATTGAATATTTTTCTTATGGTCAGGGCCTCTTTCTATAATCCTTTTGTACAATGCACAGAAATATCAAAAGATAGAATATTTGTGGAACCAAGAAACAAGTTTGTTTCTTGAGAGCTGAAGGATCCAGAATTATGTGAGTGTTTTCTAGGAAAAAGGGAAAAAATGAGAAAAGTGATTATATACTGGTTATGAAAAAAGTATAAATACTGACATCCAACTCTTTTAAAGTAAGAAAAAAAAGTTGTTGCACGGATTGCAAAACCAGAGAACACTAAATGGAGCAATGTAAAGGTGCAATTGTGGGATCATGCCACTGCAAAATTATTTAAAAAATTAACCGTAAGATTTTAAGACTCTTTGAGAAAACTGTGTAAGACCTGAGGGACTCCACAGAAGCCAAGGAATTAATTTCAGTTTTACACAGACCTTGTATATTTAAGACTTTATTAAAAGTACTAAAGGAGAAAAATTAAGCAAAATTATATATTTACTTTTGAGACTTTTTATGTTTAGCTTCTCTAAAGTATCTATTTAGTATGTTTTAGTGCATTAAAAGACTTCCTATTTAGACTAAACACTTTTAATATGGCAGAAGCAATAGTTGAGCACAGGGATGTTGGGTACATAAAACACAGGGGCATGTCACTGGGTCATGAAGTCAAACCTCTTACTGCACTTTTTATATTTGTTCAATTTAATTAAAATCTCAGAAAAAGCTGTAAGTTTTTCTTGTTAAGTTGTGTACCAAAAATGTGTGTATCTCCTATTCAAGCCCCTTAGTAGTCTTTTGGTGTATAACATGGCTCTTTTCAAACAATTCTTGGTGTTACTTTTATTATGTCCCCTCATATAACTGGGAGTTGACAGAAGCATGGTGTTGGAACAAGACAAAGTGTGAACCCAGCAAGCAGTTAGGTCCACACTTGAAGTCAGATCACACTAAATCAAGCACTAAAAGCTATATTTATGGTTTCACAGTATTTTACCTTGAGGGAAGGAAGAACCACTGGGACTTTTTCCCTGGGAAATAGAACATGCCAGTAGCTATATGATGGGCTAAGTTGAGAGTTTAGTAAATTCAGAAGGCATGGAAGTGATAGGTGCTGAAGGTAGGGCAATGTGTTCTGCCTGCTGAACATACAGCTGCTGCTTAAACAAATGCAGCGGTCACTGTTGCTTCTCTCCTGTGGCTCTTCCAGGTGTTTCAGTGCACACAACATCTGGAGGATAGCACACAGTTTTACTCAGGTCATCTATTGTTCTGTGGATTACAAATGAAGTCCTGTCAATTTATCTGTATGCTTACTGGAAAAGTAACATTAAATATTACAACCCCCCCAACCCCCAAAATGATAATAAAAAAAACCAACCCAAAACAAACCAACCCCCCCCAAAAAACCCTGTCAATTTATCTGTATGCTTACTGGAAAAGTAACATTAAATATTACAAACACACACACACACACACACACCCAAATAATAACAAAAAAACACAACCCAAACCAACCCAATCCCCCCCAAAAACCCCCCACACAAAAAAGAGTTCAATACTTCCTCTAGATTTTATAAACAGTCAGATTGAATTTAAAAAATTAATAACATTCTTCACTTCAGAACATTTGCATCTCCTACATGACCACAACTACTGCTAGTATCTTTGAGCTTGGGAGACTGTGCAGCAATGTGAAGTGGCCATTCTCCATAGAGATTGAGCCCAGACCCTGTGCCAGCTCACAGCAGGTCATAACTTTGCTCCCATTACTTTACCCTTTGTCTGTCTTCCCACAATGGCTTTATCAGTCTATAAGCTGAATTATGGTTGGTTGATACTAGTTATTCTAGACATGCAGAATAATGCAAAAGGCTGTCTAAATTATGCAGATTTTTTTCACAGATTGTGAGTATCCTGGATATATTTAAATGCATTGTGACTGATTTTTACTGAAAGGATTAATGTCTAACAATGTGATTTCTGTTTAAAAGATGTGTATATTTAAACATGTAAATGTCATATAGTCTGGCTATCCTATTGGATTCTTGTAGATCACATTTCACAATACTCCTTTACTTTCTCTGAAATAAATGAGTCTCAGAATCAGAATTTTTGTTCACCTTTTATGGTAAACATCATGCATATGTGAATTCCAACCAAGATTGTTAATGAAATATCAGTATGAAATGTAACTTTCTGTCGAAAATGTAGAAAAAGGAAGCAACGATTATTTACTTTTATATATATATATATATATATATAATATATATACACATATACATATATATATATACACTTATATTTATATTAAGAAGGAACAAACAGTAACACAACTGTAACAAGAAAAGTCACCTCAACAAAAGCCACTTCCCTTTACCCTCTCTGTGTAGTCTTCTTTGGTGTGGTCACAGCTGTGAGGGGAACAGGCAAGTCCTGCAGGCTCACCACACACAGAATGGGGGTTCCCCCAGTTTTGCTGCTGAGATGGATGAGTCACTTATCCGATACAGAAACAGCAGGAGATAGGAAGAAAAGCAAGCAGGCTGAATCTGAGCTGGGGATGGTGCAGGCAGGGCTGCTGCAAGGTCCACCTGGACTCAGGAACTGGGCTGGTGAGGCAGAAGCAGCACCAAGCGGTGGTCTTGGTCCCAGGGCAGCAGATGGGTGAAGCAGCACCAGTGAGGCAGCACCAGCCCTCTTCCAGGATAACAGTTGGAAAAAACAGTGAGACCTTCTGGTCCCTCATGGAGTCCTTCTATTGTCCTGAGAAAGGAGAGAGCAGGGAGGAAAGGCAGACATAATCCACCCCTTCCCCTTCACAGCAATCAGGGCAGGAATGTGCCTGCTGTTAAGGGCTATTAGTTCTCCAGCCAAAAGTCAATGAAGCCCCTCTGCCCCAACCCCTGTTGAGGAATTCTGACCTTTTTTGGCTCAGTTACATTTTTCTCCCTTTCTCATTATGCCAGCATCATGATGGTAAAGGAAAAAATACAAAATAAAAGAAAAAATATCTAACCCATGACAATGAATTAAATTTGGAATAGTTTTAAAGGCCTTGTAACTAAAAGTTTAAATCTCACATGAATGTGGCTTTATATATATGAGTGCATGTCTTTCAGATCTGGCCCATAGATACTTAGTGATTTTTATGATTTGTATTTTAATAACTATGTCTTTTTGGGGATTTGTCCTAAAAAGACATAGCAGGTCAGACACAGGGCCAGAACGATAACCCAGATGCTTCATAGTATAGTGTAGAGTGGTAGCCACTTTTAATGTAATATTATTTCAGTGAACCAACATGGGTTGAACCACCATGCATTCTTTTTCAGAGAATGAATTATCACATTATTTTTGTTAAACCAATGACATATATTATCTACACAATGTATTCCTTCTATAAGTGTCAGTAATTTTTTTTAAAAGTCTGTTACAAAAGCAGGTGCATAGGTTGGTTGTTCTTTTTTTTTTTTTCATTTTGAAATGTAATAAAGTCTGTTTTTGGCCTCAAGCAATACTAGGATTTAAAATAGGAACTACTTTGAAGCAACATGAAGTTGCACCCAGCCTCTAGGTTATTAAATGTGTTTTCTCTCTCTGGCTTCCTAAATGCATCTCATTGTTTAATGGAATTCTAACTGTAAGATTTAGTTGTAGACATTTCAACTGGACTTCTTTATAAATACATAATGATGCACCCACAGCTTTAAAACACTAGTGGTTTTGGGGCTGAGGGGAAATATTTTTTAATTCCAGATCACAAGGTGAATATACAAATTAACAATATTTCAAGAGAAGAAATAATTTGCCTGGTGGATGGGTCATCTCAGAGATCTAGTTAGGTCAAAAAGGACTTCAACCGTCAAGGTTTTGCTTTCAAGCAAAGCTTACTTTGTGTAATTCACAACCAACAAGAGCATGTTCTTTTAGAACTCATTGGTAAATAAGCATTCCATTTCAGCAAGCCTATATTTCCAGTTGATGCAAGATATTCTTGACACTTTAAAAACCAACCATCTGGTTATAAAGGTAAAGCAATCCTCTGAATCACCAAAATATTATTACCTACAACTTGCCATGTTACTGTTCAATTCACATGAGTTTAAATCATTTTGTCCATGAGATATGTAGTATACCTAGAAGTTAGTTACATTGAATAAATTCTTTTGTAAAAGATGGCCATATACTATAGTGGTATTAGCTGTAAATTCACAAAAAAAAAAAAGCCATCGTATATTGCTGAGAAGTGCCACAGGTACAGCTACAACAATACACTCTTGCAAAGAAAAACAATAAAAAGGAAAAAAAAAATGAAAAAGAATATTTTAATTTTACTTTGATAAGGGGTGAAGACAACTCAGCTAGGACAGTTGAAGGCACACTGAAGGGACAACAAGAAGGAGGAAGAAGGTCCATAGTCATTCTTTGTTTTATATTAATTCCACAGACAGAAGGTTTCAATTTTCAGAACTGTCAGTTTATGCGTTTTTTAAGGGTTTTTTTGTGTTTAATTAAAAAAAAATTAAAAGGTGCATTTAATTATTTCAATATTTTATTTTCAAGAAAATTTTCGGAATTTTTTTCATATAGGCTTGTTCCAGAATGCTAATATCTTCTTGCTCACTTATACTCCAACTCCAAGCAAAATCATGTTAGAGCAAGTAGTGCTTTTTGAATGAAAGTTTTATTTTCACATGCAGCCAAAATGACTTATATTACACCTGCATGAATGATGTTTCCCTTATTTTATGAAACTGGAAGACAGCCAAGTTGTACAATGTTTCCGTAGGCGAAGAGGTTTTTTTCACACGCCTCTTCCCAGCATCACCTGCATCAATGATTTGGGTGTTCCCCTCAGGTAGGTAAAAATTTAAGCATGTTAGTACTGAGATTGGCCACACCTAGAGATAATACATTTTTATTTTTTTTTTACAGTGGTTATTTTAGCCAAATATTACATCGTGAACTATGATAGTTATTTTTTGAACTTTGCGTAACTGTTTGTTACTGGATGTCAGGGGTAGTTGATGATATTATAGAGATTTCCAGATTTCTAGAACCATAACTTGAGGTAAAATGAGGTAGTAAACAAAAAAAATTGCACTAAGAAAATGGAAAGCTGACTGAACTCAGTAGTCCAGATAATTCATTATCTTGTCTCTAGCCCTGAATAGTAAGATCAGTGAAAAGGAAAGCACAACAAATGCTGCAGAGGACTCTTGATTTTTATTATCATCTTGTACTGAAGTTTACAGGCAGAGTGGGTTGTAGGAATTCAGTTTGCAATGACTATGCTCTGCCTCCTCGAACAAGAACTTCATTCAGTTCCTGCTGGCCTTAGCCCAACACCTTTTGCAGCAGCTTGCACGCAGACACACAACTCCCCTCACCCCTAAATCCAACTCCACAGTGGCAGGGTCTGTCTATCTGGGGTGTAAAACAATTCAATCCTAATGAATTTTCTGTCTATCTTTATATTTAAACAGCTTTTTTTTTTTAGTTAATTGGTACTGTAGGCAGATAACCAATTTTCTCCTGTGGCGGGATTAACAGAATTCCATTGTCAAGATGTTCTAATTGTTAATTTGCCTGATTGAGAAAGATTGTAGTTTTGATTGTGAAACATACAAGGGTTGATTTTTTTTCCCCCTGAACAAAGTAGAGGAAAGTTTTTTGCATTTAATTAATAATTAATACCAAGCATTGGGCAACATCAAACACTATTAAGAAGCATATTTAAGCAACAAATATCCCTAATTCTCCTCTTTGGGAACAAATCCTGGCCAGTTTCATCTCCAGAGGAAGTTAGACAAACCCTAAGGCTGGAAAGTCCTCTAAAAGCTGTTAAACTAACAAAGGATTGCAGAAGCCCAGAAAACATCATTCCTACAACTGTTCTCAGTTCATATATTCTAGGACTTTCTCTTGTTTATCTTTGCCCTTCTCTTCCAAGTAAAAAATACAATAAGTTTGAGTTATTTGAGCTGCACAGTTGGAGGTAAAGTCCACAGAAGATGAGGCATTCTGAAGTTTTCCGATAAATGAATAGGTTGTGATAAACCTATTGAAGGAAGATGGGGACTTCAGTTTTCACATGTCTGGCAGCTCATCAGAATGTTACTATCTTATCAGGCCTGGGAAGTTCATCCTATTTAGCTAACTTGGACTAAAACTTCTTTCATCATTGGGCACCATTCCTGGAAAATGTAAGAGAAATTTTAGTTTTTTCTTTAGGAGAACATCGACGCATTTTTATTGCTGCTGCTTCGCAAAGAGATGTGGCACCAACATTGTCCTCAGATGATATCTGTCACTGTTAATTTTAATTCCTTCTTTACTCCACTGCTTGTGCTTTGTTCGTATATGAATAGTGACAGGCGAAGATCTGGTATTTTGAATTTCTGATACAAAAAGTCCTGCTTCCCTGTGGTTTTTTTGAGCCTTTTGCAGCTGTGATGAATGATTGCAAAGTCACTCCAAAATGTCCTCACATGAAAGTATTTCTTACTAGAGAAGCATAACTTGTCACATGAGACAATGGAAATTTAAAATTTTCTCCAGCTTATGGATAACTAAAACTTTTTGAATGTTACTATCAAGTTCTGCTGATGGGTGTAGAGTAACAGGACAAGGCAGATTAAAATGGTGGAAAGAAGATTAATCAAGTGCATGAATCAACAGCTACTTAGAAGTCAGAAAATTACAAACGCCTTGGAGGTGGCAGAAGACAGTCCCTTTCTTCTTAGCTCAAGAAATGAGAAACAAAAAATCTAGGAGACTATTTTTTTCTCTCTTGCTCTGTTCTTCAGAGGTCTAAAATGAGAAAACAGTTTCTTCAGAGTTGTCTTCCTGATCAGAGTAAGAATGTGAAGAATAAAAATTGGTTTAAGTGAGGAGATCCTGAAATCCCTATGGAAAGTAATGTCTGGATAATTACATACTAGTGACCACTCCACAACAAAAGTTTTGAGGTTTTTTAGCTGATTGAGAGAAAGGAGAAAAAATGAGAGGATTAAAGCAAACAAAATGAAATAAAAAATTTTATGCAAACATGGACAGATAAATACTTTGTTTTCTGGCTTCTTTACATTTCATAACACAAGAGAGGTGTCTCTGTGAGCATTATACATTTGATTGATGATTGCTGTAAAACCTTTGGGAGACTCATCCATTATTTTAGAATCACAGAATGAATCATAGAATATTAGAATGGTTTGGGTTGGAAGGAACCTTTAAAAGATCACCTTTTTCCGACCCCCCTGACATGAGCAGGGGCACTTTCCACTAGACGAGGTTACTCAAAGCCTCATCCAAACTGCCCTTGAACACTTCTAGGTATGGGGCACCCAGAACTTCTCTGGACAACCTGTTCCAGTGTCTCATCACCTTCATAGAAAAGAGTTTCTCCCTAATATCTAATCTAAATGAACCCTCTTTTCAATTTAAAGCCATTTCCTCTTTTTCTACCTACAGACTGTTGTACAAAGTCCTTCTCCAGCTCTCTTGTAGCTCCTTTAAGTACTGAAAGGTGCTATAAGGTCTCCCTGGAGCCTTCTCCAGGCCGAACAACCCCAGCTCTCTCAGCCTGTCTTTACGGAAGAGATGTTCCATTCCTCCAACCATCTCTGTGACCTCCTTTGGGCTCTTTCCAACAAATCTGCATTGCTCTGTGAACTCCAGGGGTTTATGCAGGTCACCAGGTGGGGATTAGTCAGTGTTACAGTTTATGACACTTTAGCAGATCATTATTTTGTACTGTTACTGAGACAGTTCACAGATTACCATTTATGAGATCACTTCCAAAAACTAGTAATTTTTTTCTAAATATAGGACAAATATAGACCTCAATATACACTCTTCTCCCATTAGGTGGAGGGGCTGTAACAGCAGACCATTTAGGCAATAGTGAATAATACATGGTAAATAAACCCCCAAAACCTTCACCCTGAAAAGTTTAGCCACTGGGAAGTTGCTGAACTGGTGTAGCCCTGGTTAAAATGAAAAAGTCCCAGTAGTCATGAAGCTGAGGAATGTTAAGGAATTTGCCATTGCTGCCAGCAGTGCAAAAGCTAAGTCCACGTCTTCACTCTTGAAAACAATCGCTGTTTTCTCTTTGTTCATATTAATTCAAGCCCTTCTGAAAAAGCTTTAAGATTAAGCAGGCTATTTAGCCTTCAACTTAAAAAGGAACACCATTCAACCATTACTATTATTAGATTATTTGTCCATAACAACTCCAGAATAATCTTAAACTGCCAATAAATTTTATTTTTAGTTTTTACTGCTTAAAGCCATAATCATTTACTGAAACTCAGGGCCCACAGAATCATCATTATGCAACTCTGAATTAGGTTAAGACACAGGCAGAGGAGATATTTACAGATTGGGCTAGGTGATTATCTTATTTTTCAACTTCAATAGCTATAAGATATCTGAGATTAGTATCCTTCATAGCCTTCTGAGAAGAAAAAATAAAAATTACAGATTGAGATGGAGGAGGTTTTCAATCAAGCATCTCCATGATAGTCTGTTAAATTCTAAATTGCCCTGAATTCTTTAATGATTTGACTCCATGTTTTAGTTTTAGATTTTGTACCTTTTAGTCAATATAATCCAAACAGCCTCTAGATCTGAGGGCAAAAGTTAGACAATAACCTAAACATTTTTTTTTTTAACAGTCCTTTTGGAATATTAACATTTTCATTAGAGAATACTATCTTGCATTTTCCAGGTCTGCATACTTTCATTTAGGAAAGACTGGAGCTTCAGTTTTCTGAATGGTTATGTCATTCTGGGAAAACTGTGCATCTTCTTCTGTACCATAGCTCTGATCTCAGTCCCACAAGTACAGATATTAGACTGGTGTTACAAATTTTCAAGATATTTTAGCTGAGAAAATGCGAAACTGTAGGCTTTGAGTACTATTTGTGGGAGAAAGATGACATTCTGAAGTTCTGCTTTGATTGCTCACTCTCCATGATTTTAATTGACTTTCTGTAGATCAGTAATAGGACTGAGCTGCAGACATCAAATTAGAGAAGTCCCAGACTGCACTATATGCAGTTTACCGGGTCACAACAAAAAACTACTTTAGTAGTACAACGTGTCAAAATTAGTCACTTAAGACTGTGAACACCTCCAGAAACAGCAATAAGCAGGCCTCCAGCCATCTGCTTTGTGTGTTATTCCTTCTTTTTCACTGTAGGCACTGATTTTTGTTCACTCAGCCAGATGATCGTTGTCTCAGGTTCAGCTGAGTGTCCCGAAGTAGTAGAGAGCTGGAGATGCCAACAGATTGTGATGCCTTCCGGTAGGGGCACAATGCTCTGGGCTCAGCAGGGAGGACCGACATCAACAGCTGGTACATCCCAGGACCTCTTTTCTATCTTTTCCTCTCATTTTTTTTCTACAGATGTGAGAAGCAAACGATCTTGTCATTATTAGCAAAGGCACCCTGGAGTAACCCTACACTTCTTTTTAACTCAAGCCAGTGACAAATCTTCCCCGTCCATCATCCCTGCCCCTGTGTTTCTCTTTTTCTCACCTCTCAGTCTTCTCCCTGCTATTTTGAATTTGCACTTGATTCTGAGTGTATTAGTTTCATTACAGTTTATAATTTCTACATAGTCTAGTTTGTTGGGTGTTTTGGGGTTTTTTGGCTTGTTCTGCAGCAGCTGATTATTATGTACCTGATTACACATTTTATGAAACTAGATTTATTTGATCTCTATTTGAGATAGATTTGTAAAGCTTTCTAATATAACAGAGAGATCTTGAATAGAAGTAATTAATTTCTTCTCTTATTTTTTGGCACCAAAAATATAGAAATTACATACTAGCCATGCAACTAGAAAACAAATCCTAAAATGCATGATCAAAAGAAAACATTAGCAAGCCTCTTAACAGCAGTAGCAGTGTCAACTGTTAGTTCATATAAAAGAGTCAGTAGGGGATTAGGCAATTGCTGTGCAAAGAATAAACCAGTGATTTCTTGAAAATTAGTGTTCAGCTGATAGCCATTTAATTAAACTGTTTGCTTTAGCATTTGTGATTTTTAATGGAATTTCAGGAGAGGTTAAAGGGAGGAGTGGAAGAATAAGATTTAATACAGATACAGACAACTTTCATTACTTCGTTAAATGCATGGTGTTTTGATATATAATCATTCCCATCAATAGACCAATGGATAAAATATATGAACATAGTAATGGCTTCTGAAAAAATCATTTTAATTTTAAATGGAGAGTAAGTTTTAGTGTCGTAGATATTCTATAGAATATTTTGAGTTGGAAGACACCTAAAAGGATCACTGAGTCCAACGCTTAAGTGAATGGCCCATATAGGGATCAAACACATGACCTTGGCATTATCAGCATCATGCTCTAACCAACTGAACTAATCTCAGGTAATTGATGGTATTTTTACCGTGCTTCAGAGAGGTTAAGGACCAATGCGAGAGGAAATGTCTTGGTCCAGAGATGCAAAACTTGCTTTCAGAGTTATTGAGCTGCTCCAGAGATCAGTGTCGAGAAAAAAAAAGGACTTTAAGTAATCCCCTAGTGAAAAAAGGTAAATCAATTGTTAATGAAAAAAATGTGGAAGAGTATACATGCTCACATCACGATGAAGTTAAAGATTAATATTTCAATATATCTACTAATCAGCAGGAGTGAGGAGGAAATATTTTCAAAAATTGAGCAGAGGGGGTTATTTTGGTGAATTTTTGCTACCTTTTAATCTTCTAGTAGCTACTGAAGAATGGATATTAAGCTTAACAGAGCTCTGATATGATACTACAGTTATTTTATTCTGTGTGAATTTCTGCACATAGAAATGCTGCACCAGTTACTCAGACAAAAAGTAAGAGCTGCAAGTCAGAAAATTTTTAATTTTAGTTATATATATCTCAACCATGATAAGAATGTAAGTCTCTCTGTCATTAACAGAGAACCAGATTATGTGACAAGCTTTTTATGATCTCTTTGCCATTGCTGTTTAACAAATGTATGGAAGGAAAACATACAGGCTGGTCAGTGACGTCCTTCGGCCCTCTGAGAGTCCTGATGCTGGGGTCAGGTTGAGAGAATATTTAACCTGAATCAATTGGGTAAATCATAAATGTCATGAGCATTTTAATTAAACAACCACAATGATATGATGATCATTCTGTAAAAAATAACTTGTCTTCCTCTCACACCCTCAATGCCCTTGTTAAAGCTCAGCTCACTGTGCACAAAGGAATGAAAGATTCATGAGCTGGAAAGACAGCAAGGGAAGAGGAACATGACTCTGTAATAGTGATGGGCAGTACACTTGGCAAGGCAGCAGCGTATCTAAATGACTGGTGTCAGTCTATACCCATGTCTTCAGAGGCTCGTGTTGCTCCTCATCTTTTCCTGCCAGCTGAGCTTCCAAGTAAAAGATACCTTTGAACTTATCCAAACTCATACTTGCAATCACGAAAAATGTACTAAAGCCAGAAATTACACAACACTCTGCCTTCCCTTCTCACTGTGCTGCACTTATTAGCCTATCAGAATATTTGATTTAATAGTATTTTTACACGTGGTTATATCATGATGATTTTGCTATCATGAAAAATTCAGATGTTATTGTTCATTCCTATGCTGTTATTTAGTGGTTAAGCAGCTCAGGATATATAACAGCAGAGCCTTTCATAACTAATGTTTCTGTTCCTAATTCTATAATGAACTTATCTTGGTAGGATCAACACCAAGTACATTTTTAACACCTCCTGCTATTTGAGTAGTCTTAGGAAAAAACGTCATTTGTCAGACCTGATCTGAAAAAAAGTCATTTGGCAGATCTGGTCTGAAAAAAGTTTGGCTATCACAGTGGTAAGTATTTAAATCACATATATATTGCTCTTACAATGAAACAGACTGGAAACTTCCTGCAATATAGTGTGTTGTATTTAATATCCAAGAAAAAGCAAATCAGTCTAACAGTTGATCTAAACCAAAGTTTTTGTATATAGAAACGTTGCAGATTCTGTGATGGAAGGATCAGGTTTTCTCTGTACAAAAATTTCAGCAGATCTAATCCAGTATAACCACAACAGGTCCTGCACACTTGCTGTCCAGATATCATCTATCAAAGCTGGTCTATCTCTCACTTTACTCCAGGGAAGTGCAGTAAAGATAACAGCAAAACAATGATAATAGAGAACCCATATAAATTCAATTGTGAATTTGGTATATTCATGTTTGAAAAAAATGATGATTAGATTTCTATAGAGAGTGAGAAAATAGAAATCCCTGAGATATTCTCATAGAAACACAGAAGTCTATGGGTCTTCAATGACATGGCATGGTGTTCATTCATATAGGCACAAATTAAACAGACTGTACTATTATTGTAATTCATTTGCATTGATTTTTTTTCTACTCACAAATTTATCCTAAAATATAGTAGTACTTTAAAGTGGTTATTGGGTGATGTGGAAAGTAATACAAAAGATCTTTCTGTCCAGTTGTATTAAAAACATGAGAAAGCTTAGTTCTTTGGACAAATCAGATCCTTCAGAAAAGAAAATTTTCATTTTATTGATATAGAATGAGATGTCGTAAGTGCTAGTAGACAGATATTGTTAATGCAAAATATCAGCATATTTTATTTATATAAATTAATATTCTTTATATTTTTTCTTCTTTCTTCTTCCAGTTTATTTTCCCCACAATGTCATGTGTCCTCTTCCTTATATTTCCTACCTAGGCAGCAAGAATCATACAGTCCTCCTGACAACAAATATTCAGCAGCATATATATGCACAAAATACATAAGATTTATGCAATCTTCGTTGGAAAAAAATAATGGAGCAAATATATAGATTGGATAAAAATGCATTGCTGAAATCAAGTAGAATCATGCTTTTGTGCAAAACAAATATCTCATATGACAGCTCTATTATATTAAAAAGCAAAAAGTGGGAGTTTCCTGTAATATGATGCAAATCATAGTTCTGTTTAAAGAAGACTTTAGAGTAGTAAATTATGATCTTGTTTAAACTGTGATTTAATGATCCAGAGTACTTCAGAGGCTTAGGTTAAAGGTTTTTTCCTGTTTAAAAATTTTAAGTTTTGTTTCTTTTTTCTTTGGCTAGATCTTATCTTAATTATAATGTGCCATTGTGACAGCAGCTAGGACTAGGAAATAAGATTAACCCTTTGAAGACAGGAGCAGATCCTTCATATTTATATGGGCTATCTGTAAAAATACAGAAATGTGTGGCAACCAATGCGCTTAATACAAGGTGGAGTACCCGGTAGAAACTCATACATGTTACCCATGGACAAGCTGCCTCATTCCTTATGCCTTACCTTGGTCAGAGTGAGAAGTCTGGATCCGGATTGCCTGCAGACAGCTCTTGACCCAGCACAGTATTCCACTTCCAACATCCCTGGGCATTGCACCTTCTCAAGTTTTCATTTTCTTTCCCCCTTAGGGAATGGTCCTTGTTTTCACTCAGGATCAAAATTGTCCCCCAGGACCTTTGTCAATGTTAATGTCATGTATTAATAGGGCAATTGCCCTTGAAAGTCAGTGGAGGAATCAGAACTTTTCTGTTATGCTGTATTTATAACATGCAATTGCTTCACCAACATGCATTCATCCTATAGCTTCTACAAAACAGAAAGTTTTTTGGAGACAAAGTTTAAAAATAAATATATCAGATTTTTTTTTTTCATAGGATTTTTTTTTCCCATATTTTATGCTTGCAGTGGAAGCAGGAGGGGTGTTCCTGATCATTTTTATTTTGTTCCTGAGTATGTTCAGCGTTTAATATAGTTAAAAAGTCTCAATACTGGGCAAGTATGTCTTTCTTTTCTTCACTTTACGTTGATCAAATTGACCATAGTGAAACCAACTGTAGTAATTCTAGTGATCCAAGGGAAGTTTAAATCCCTTGGAAAAATGCAATACTGTGTGATACCGTGTATGTGATAAAAGCTTTGGTTTTTAATCACAAACTTGCAATTCTTTGTCCTGGACCCATGGTGTCCTTTTGATAAACAATAGACCTAACTCTTGCTGCTTAAGTTCCCCTCTTATTCAGAAAATGACTTATAGCTTTAGGAAGTCCATCTTCAGTCAGAGAGAGAACAAGAATGATGAGGGTTAATTAGGCTGTGTTCTCCTTTCTCTTCCAGAATGGCACAAGCAAATGTCAGAAAAGAGAAACACAGAGGGGTGTTCAGCCCAGCAGGTCTTTACTGCAAGCCTTGCTTGGCTTCCCTACTCAGCTTTGCATTTTATTTCAGTTTCAATAGGAAAGGATGGTTCTCCTCATATTTTGATTTTTGCTGATGTATAAGGATTTCTACTGCTACCTTCAGGCTAATGCAGGGACCCTTTTGACAGGACTGGGAAAGCACATGACAATGCTACTTTCTGCCTATTTGGCTTTTTCACTTCAAATTATCTTCAGGTTTTTACAAGCTTGTATTTGCACAAATTTCTTCAAAAAGATAGATAAATAAAAAAACCTGACAAAGGTTTCAATAGATAAAAAATATTATTTTTTTTTTACTTTAGGATGCACTTTTGGGAGAGAAGGGATGCTCAGAAAAAATAACATAATTTTTTGAAAAATTTTCCTGATATTAAGTGATTGTGCCTGAGGAACAAAACCACCTACACTGAGTACTAAAGAGCTTCTCTGCTCCTTTGCTTTTTAATCACAATATTATCCTGCCATTCTTTTCCTTTTCTTATTGGAAATCTCTGTCACACCCTTGTACTTTTCCCATCCTGTCTCTTCCTTTCTTGTTATAAAGCAGCCTTCACAATTTGCAAAAACAAGTCTTTGTTTACACATTTGAAAGGTGTTAAGCTTATAGAAATTTCATTATCTAGTGTTTAGTATTCAAGAAACTAGACTTTTAAATTTGTATGAGTACCATATTGGTGGACCTTCTCCCCAGGTTTGTTTTTTCTTTTTTTTTTTGTTGTTTTTTTTTTTTGTGTGTGTGTTTTTTTTTCTTAAATTCATTCTATACATAACTGATTCTTAGAATTACTTTTTTGATCATGAACAGTTTGTGAACTCACTGAAAAATTAAATAACCACTTCTTTAAAACAACTGTAAATAATTCTAGCTGTAAAAGAAAAAAAAAGTCTGCATGCTTCATTTTTATGAGAAAGGAATATCACTGTGAAAATATTCAGTCTTGTAATCAATAAACATAACCTTCCAGTTTGTTGTTGCAGACCTTCATTTGTCTTTAGGTTTTACTTGCAAACATTATTGACTGTGTATCATGAAGGTCATTTTATGGAAAGTACACATATCATATATGACAAAGGTAACATGCTACCAGAGTATCTGTGTTTCCAGAACACCAGTAAATAATAAGCTACTACAGAGTAAAAATAAATGATAATTCTGAACTGCATTAGCTTTTACATATGTCAATTTTACGAAGATAGTGACTGAAAAGCAAGCATTATTCCTAGGTCTTATTCTACATGCTATTAATATTGTCAAATTTGGTACTTGGTACTTCAAACACAAAATTAATATTTTCACTGTGCTTTCAGCTCCCTAGTGGGAACACAAATGTCCCAAGCAGGATGATGAGTTCCCAGATTTATCCATCCATCTCATGTTTATCCAATGCCAAGGACAATGTTTTCTGGGGAGAGGAGTTTAATTTTGTTTTCAACAATTCCTTTAAACATGTCAGCATTTGGAAAGTAAGCAACTTGAGCTGGGAATCTGGGCAAAGTATCTCAGCTGAACATAGCCAGTTTAGTATCAGAGACTGAAGAACTCTCTATTCAGGCCAGATGCTTGCAACATCTCTAAAGGTTCTTTGATTAACTGAGGTGAAACCACCCTGCATAACAGGGTCAGCACACACAAGCTTTCATTATTTTCTTCATTTACATCAATTAGAATTATGGAGGGCCTGGGGCTACTCCTGACTTCTAAAAACATGATCTACTCCAAGGTGATGTTTAAACAGAGCACTGGAAAGGCTACATCATATTTCATTAACAAATAAAACTTTTATTCCTTTCATCAGTGACAGCAAGATTTATATTAGGTGCATTGCTAAAGCAAGTCATTAACATATATCACTCAAGGTGGTCAGACTCTGAAGAACTGGAGCATAGTGTTTATCACAACAGTCAATATAAAGATAGTGAATTTCATTTTTGCCCAGGCTGCATTCAAGAAAGAATGAACACCAACTGCAGCCCATTTTGTGAATTTCAGTTTTCTTTTTATGACAGCTTACTTCAATGTTGTGCAAACCACTGCTTTTTATTATGGCTCAACTGGAGAATGTCTTTACCAGACTGAAAAAAAAAAGAAAAGAAAAGAAATTGAGTTCAGGTCCTCTACCTTGAAAGCTAGATGAAAGGACTGAGTCTACTACACATGGAGGTGACATAGTATATCACATGTCAGAATTAGAGAGGTATTCCAGAAGTGAACCAAAAGAAACATGGTATTGATAATACCGTAATTTTCTATGGTCCAGTGTGTGACAGCAGACATCTCTCCTGCGGATGTTGTGTTCAAGGTGAAATCAATGCCACATTTTCCTTTTCTTAAAGTAAGTTATTGCTAGTCATTATAGCCTTGTTCAGCAGAGTAAAATTCGATTCACCAAATATTTTGTCAACATGTAAAAGTTATTCTCTTGTAGCAAGAGTATTTCTGCAAAAATAGTGAATATTTGTGCAAATTTTAATAAAACTGATCTGAATGATGGAGTAACATGGTTTATTAAAATAACGTTGGGCTCATGTTTTCGCTATAAATTCAGTCATACAGGGCAGAACCTAAATATCTCCCTGTTTGTGTGGAAGGGCTTCTACTTGCTTCCAATTATTTTTCCTATTTACTTTTAAGGTCTCTATAACACCCTCTAGCCTCCAATGTTAGCAACTTTATTCAACTGGTGGATAGAGAGTGCTGATACTAGAAATGGTTATGAGAAATATATATTTTCCATTACTTTTACCTGAAGTAAGTAGTAAAGGCAATGTCTGATGCTATTTATCCAGATATTAGATAGAAGTCTTACTCTGGCATCAAGAAAAGAGGGGACCGTTCAAGGTTACTTTGTAATCAGGTTTTTGGTGATCCTGCAGATTTTAAAAGGGAGTGCTAAGAGGATCTCAAACAAGTCACAGCATGTTTTATCTTTTTTTTTATTTCTCTTATTTTTTCTTTTCAAATTTTGTTGAAACCTTTCATGGTATGAGCAGAAAAAGTAGATTTTGCAACAGCTCTGATTAACTGTCCTGAATTTCAAAAATATGATCTGCCTGCATGGTCTGTAACAGTCCCATTTGAATTTACTTTTTGCACATTAATTCTAAACAGGAGGTAGTCCACTTTTTAGTTTGCTAATAGTATAACTTTAAAACAAAGGCTACTCCACAATTCATGGAAAAAATCAATGATCTAGGTATAATCTCAAATTTTGGATTGTATCAAGTATTAGGAATTATATGTGTGTTGGAGCCAACTTTAGGCCTAGACACTGAAGAAAAAGTAAAGGGAAAAGAATTTGCTTTTGATATTATGGAGAGGACATGGTTGCATTCACTACAGTAGAAAGTCTGATCTAAAAAAGATGAAAGAGAAAAGTTAGTCCATAAATAACACGAAGCATTGGAAAGATAAAGAGTGAAGGGGACAATCTGTTTCTTATGGTTTTAGCAGTTGTTTTTCAAGAATGTTGGGTGATGAGTCCTTACCAGAGTCAGAAGCTAGTAGAAACCCTGTCTTCTTTCTGATAGTGTATATGGTTTTCTAACTGGCTTTGGACAAGATTTCATTTGTTTGGGGGACTTACTGTTTTCATATGACCTAGTTCAATTCTATGAGACAGCTTGAGAGCTTGGGGAGCTCATGGTCCACTGCTTCACAGATCTGGAGGGAGAGAAGAGTACTTGGGCTCAGAAGGGCTTAACAGAAACCTACTCAAATATTGCCAACCATATTTCTTATGATAAGCACATTTGAGGCCATGCTGAGCTTATGGTTCAAGACTCTTGCAAATTAAGTCATGTCTGAATAGTGTTCACCAGCAGAAAAATGCATTGCTGTTCTGCCTGCGCTGTATTAAACAACTTGCAGACTACTCTTTCTAAAAACTTAGTTCTAGAAGTGTATTTAGCAAGTGCTATGAAAGAGGCTATAAAATTCCTGGAAGATTTGTGTCTGGTAAATCCCAGGTGTTATGCTGTTTCAGATTTCTCTTTGAGTTTGAGATGAAATAAATGTGGAAACTAGACGTTATAGTAGGTGGTCAAATGCTGCATGTCACCTAGGTGGGTAGGTTTCTCATTCCACCTGTTGCTATATAAGGGATACCCTCAGAATGCAAATCATTTTTCCATGTGATGTGTTACTATACAAACAGATAGCTTAAACAAATACAGATAGCATAGTAGTTAAGAACTGAGGCAGTAAAGATTTTCACAGAGCACGTTTTTCTCTGTTCATTTACAAAAGTTCACTAACCTTGCCAGTAATTCCCACAAACAGGTGTATTTTCCCTGGCTTTCTGTTCCATCTCAACACTTTCTGACAGCTTTAGTCAAACAACGATTAAATTTGCAAATAAACTCAAATACATAGTAGCAGGACTGTACTACAGACAATGGCACTTAAACATCTAATTCCCACCTTGTAATGAACATCAGAGCAGTTCTTGCAAGCTAGGCATAAGTTACAAATACACATAGTTCATTACACACATTAGATATTACAGCTGTAACTGTACAAAATCTGGAGAGATGGTAGAGGGAAGTGAATTTGCTGCCACATGATCCACTGTTATATGAAATTATGACAGGATCTTTGCTCCATCAGATACTCTGTGTCCAGATTCTTTTCATGAAGCTGAGAAGGATTTATTTTCACACAGAACTTTGCCCTCAATTGATATTATAATGGTTCTTGTAATTTTGATTTTTCTCTATCTGATCTGATATGTTAGATGTTGACAGTAAGTTTTAACATATGTTTGTTCTGTAGATTTTGACAGAGTGCTGTTATTTCCTGTATAATAACAGTTTCAATTTCCTGTTCACTATTTTAGTTTTTCATACAGTGAACACAGAATAAAATCTTTAGGGAAGACTGAATATAGTTTGATCTATAAAGATGGCTGATTAATGAAATTATTAAACTTATTCTTTGTAGCTTACAGATAAAGTTGAAATGATTACACATTCCTCTTCCTTTTTCAAGGCTATTAAAACCAAGGCAATCTGCTTAAGAAGCTCGAGTTTTTAGAAAGTCGCAAACATGAACTTAATAGAAGCCTGCAATTAAACAACACTGCAAAAAGTCACAATTCCTTGCCCCTTATCTGTCTTTAGAAATGGTAGAAATTTAATTTTTATGATTGAATTATTCTGTAAAGTTTTAGAATATAGTTCATATATTTATCTTTAAAAAGATCCTTCTGCTAACAGTTTAGACTATAGAAAAATAATAGTTCAGATTACACTCTATCATGAGCTAGAATAGATCTACTGCTTAGCAGTTTAAACATAATGAACTGTATCTAAGCTAAAAAAATAATGCTATACACTAGGAGTAGGTCTATCAAATACCAGTACAAGGGACTCCTACAGACTATGGTCCTGTGAACTGAACACCTGTCAGCAGCTAAAGCACAGTCAGGTTCTCTTTTGAGGCATTCTTTCTTGTTAAGTTTCATCTGAAAATAATAAATGTAATTTCGTTTTCTAGGCACTCTTCAGTCTGAAACAAAGCACCATAAAAGATGTAATTAGAAGGATTTAATTCAAGAAACACACCACATCCAAACTACACAGATAGTGTAGATGATTGTTTTACTATTCTAGAGCATGTCTCTCTCATGATTCTGAAAAGCAATTCTGTGTAAGTTTGGAGGTTAGAATGCCTTTTAAATCAGCCTAGAGTTGTCTTTGTTAATTTCCTCCTAGTTTACAACCATAGTTCAGCAGTAAACTTTACATAGTTCTTCAAAAAGCCACCAGTACACCTGATCGTATATCCTTTCCTTGCAACCATGACGATGCAACTCATGGGAACCTCAAGGCAAACCCTGGAGTCCTAGTGAAGACCCGTTTTCCCCACCTGTAGGATGTGACATGTGACAATTCAGATATCCTAAGAAATGCAAAGGTAGAAACACAGTTGGAGAGATATGGCAGTGAATGCTAAATATGAGCAACTAAGAAAAAAAGGAAGTAATTACATGTAGTGAAACAGAATGGAAAAAGAACAACTTTCTTTTAGGACCTTATTCCTCTTCTATAGAAAAAAAAAAAAAAGACAAAATTTTCATTCGGCACATTTAGAAACTTTCTGTTTCCTATACAAAATACTTAAGAAAATTGTAAATTTTAAAATATGTGTAATTGCTTGGGTTTATTCAGGCCAGTAACATTCTTCAAGTTAATCATGTTCCTGAGAATTTGCCTTGATAGTGGTAAACATGTTTCTTTGAAGAATTTAGTAAATAATTCTAAATTATCTTATTCAACAAATGTGATGTGTTTTACTCTTTGCAGAACATCAGTAAGCTAGTTATTATTTCTCTGAATTTATTATTTCCACCGATTTGCTGGATGTTCTTTAAATTAGTGGGCCAACCATGCACAGCTCCCTTTATGAGTATTAGGAATTTGATATATTAAAAGAAGTTGAGTCTCTCAATATTGATCTTTTTTTTCCTATGATTGCAAGTGGGTATGAATACAGCCAGTTATATTTACATGAACACTAACAATTTTACAGGAATATCTATCTATCTATCTATCTATCTATCTATCTATCTATCTATCTATCTATCTATCTATCTATCTATCTATCTTTATTTTCATGACTCTCTTTTTATTATTACTAGGAGAAACAGGATGATAATCTTTTGCAGAACACCCATGTTAGTACTAGACAAATTGATGCTATTATGAAAAAGAAGATTTTATATGTGAAGATACAACGTACAATCTGCTCTATAAAAAGACCAAACTTTTTTCTGATGAAACTCCTCTAAAATCAGGGGTGCTACAGGAAGGAGTAATTTGATTCTCAGCACTTATGAATAGTGCCAGGGATCACAGATAAACCAGTGACTACATAAGAAGCCCATCTCTTCCTTGCTATATATTTTGGAATATGTAGGTCAAAAATGGGATAATATGTTTATGACTTGTTGTTATTTAAATACTTGTGTACTTCAACACCTTTTAACATTTGTTCTTTTATGTATTTCTCTAACCTCCTGCCATACTTTCAATTATCCCAGCAACAATACTCCTATGGCTTGTTGTTTTGGTTTTTTATCCCACAAGTTGAAATTCTGCTTTTTTTCAGTCTTCTGACTGTCCACTTGCTTTGCCTTGAGGTCTTTTTTATGGAGTACACCCCTTTAAGACCCTTTAATGTTACAGTTAAATGGTTACAAGATAGCCTTCCTTATAGCATTATGTGGTACTATGCCTTTGAAAAGGCATGTCATGCCTCTAGCCAAAAGCAGGGAGCCATTTTCTTTAGGTTGGCCCAATAACATCATAGAAAAATGTTCTAAAATCAAGATTAAAAAGTAGCTTTGCTTCATTCTTTATATAAAGCATATATTTTTGTCAGAACTTTTTTAAATTCTTGCCAATTGGAGCTTTCTATGAAACAGATGTTTTTGTGGAATTACTAGGTGTTTATAGGGAACTTCTATGCTTTAGAGTGTGACTTTTCATACTTCATTACACCATCTGGATAAGCAATGTCAGGTAGACCTTGAAAAAAAATACGTATCCTCCTTCTGCTGAGCACAGGAATTAACCACCTGTTTGCCTCCAGGACGAAGATACAGCCATAACGGGAAATGGTGAAGGAACAACAGAGCAGAACTTCATTGCGACTTGTCATGAGACTGGGGCCCACTATTGCATGAGATCTAGCCTTTAAGCTTCTCTTTAGAAATCCTGTTGTTACAAAACAATCCTTTGATAAGAACTCATGTTCATTTTTTCTCCGTCATGGTAGTGATACAAAAAGCTATTATTTTGACTCTTATCTTCTTTCTGTGATAGGAAAATGAAAGTTTCTAACTCACTCTGAGTCTGAGGTTAGTGTACATACTAGTGAAGGAATATTAATTATTATTTATTATTATTTATATTCAGATGTTTGCAGACAACAGCACAAAAAATACTGATGTATAAAGTAATGCTGGGCAGTAACAAGAACTATCTAAACTCTCTTTTATGAAGGTAAATACTGAAATTGTCACTGCATGCTTTATGATACATTTCAAGAACACCGTCATCCTCTGGTTTGTACTGAACTCACCTTTTCCATGCTGCAAATTTGGGATAATTTTTGTTTGGGGTTTTCCAGTGATTTTTGTTTCTTTGTTTGTTTTTGTTTGTTTTTAAATTATATACTTACTAGGATATAAATTAAACCTTTCAGGACTTCTGTAAGATGGAAAGTTGGCTGTACATCATTGTGATTGAATATTGAACTAATCAGTTCAGTTAACTGTTGGCTATCACTGACAAGAGGGGAACTCAATAAACCATGAATTAATTCAGAGCTCTATTCAGCTCAATTTGTTGCTGTAAGTTACCTTTTGTGAGTTACAATATCCACTTCCCAACTGAAAAGCTCTTACTAAATCACAGCAGCAGCCAATTTCAGTCATGACCCATGCAGGGCTGCCCTTTTCTTTGTGGTATTCAGCTGTCATTCAAGTCAACACTTTTCATTAAATACACTGTACCCCATCCTATGCAGGCTAGTTCAAGACAAAACATTGTAACTGCATACTACTATTAAAAAAAGTATCTATGCACTTTAATGCTCTGTGTATTTACTCTCTCTGATAGGCAACCAGGGTATTTATCTTTAAGAAAGATAGGAAACCCAGGAAGTATATTTCGTCCTAGAGCATATCTGAACACATCAAACACCATGCCTGCTCATCTAAAAACAGCCAGATGTGCAGCTCCAAGCTCAGTATTCAGAGATCTGACACACTGAATTTTTTTACTGAAAAAACTTAATGATTTTATTTATGTAAATTGTCCCTCCATTTGGAAAAAAATTTTTGGAATTTGTCTCCAACACATTCAGTCTAATGTGAGATATATTTCTGCATGTAACTACGCTGTCAGCCCACGAAACTTCAAAATATGGTAATACCGTGTTCTTATTTTTTTGAAAAAAATATGAAAAATAATCTAGATTTTTGCTAAAATAAACAACCACAATTCTCTGTGATTTTCATAATAGCTTGTCTATAAATGTTCCATAAAACATTTTCAAAATAGCACATGTGACATGTTTCACAAACTTTTCCACGCTGTGAATGGTTCTGCACCATGATTAAGGAATTCTTTCAAATATTGTCAATAAAGTTATGAGTCCTCTTCTTAAAGCGTGTAGATCAGATAACCAAAGTAGTCCTTATGGGACTAAAAAACTGTGGGTCAAGGGAAGTCTTGAAAGGGATCAGCGTTCTATTAATGACTCAAAATAGACACACATACTGTGTCTTTTTCAGTGAAGTAAGAAAATGTCTTACGACAGAAAATAAGAGGAACACAGCATAAACAAAAATAAAGCAAGCTGAGATACAAAAAATCTATGTCAATTAGTTCAGAAGGGGTTTATTAAATTTTCTTCTTTATTTTGACATAATCTTTTAATGTGGTTTCCTATTTATTTTATACATGTTTCCTTTTTTTGTGGTCTGAGAGAGAAAATGGAGCAATCATAAGCATGCATGTTTTATAGTCTTTAGTGACATTTGCTAAAAAGGATGCATCCTAAACTCCTTTGTTACAGGAAGTGGTGTGCAGGAGGTTCTTTTCCCAACAAAAATTGAATAAATGTCTTAATATTTTTAGTTGTTTGTTGTTTGGTTTTTCAATAGAGGCTTTCCATTATTATATATTATATATTTCCATTATTCACTCTTTGGTAAAACATATAGCTTTACCACACTAGTATTACAAAAGTGCAATACTTTCTTATTCTTAATTTCACCATTTAGCATCAGAAATATCCTCTCTTTGTATCACTGCATCTTCATGTTTGATTTTTTTTTTATCTGTCAAAAAAACCACCTTATATAGAATATTTCAACAAGTGAATATTCTTAGCTTCTGATAGATAAATACATAACTGGATTTTTTAGTGATAAAAGCCATCATATTTGGACTGCTACAGGAATGGAAGGTTTTACTTATGTTCTATGGGGCTTCCAGTCTTAGATTGCTTACCACTGTGAATAGCACAACAGCCTTGTGCACTTTTAATCAGCTGAAGAACTAGAATCTGTGTGTACTAATCATACTGTAGACTATGTTACCTTTCTAGACATGAGTCTTAACTATGCATCCATGTTAGCAAAACTGTGCAAAAATCATTTTAGGAAGGTCAACTTCCAAATAACAGTTTTGTTGATGGAGCTGTAGTCCCCCTTCAATGTGTTATTTTATCCATAATGAGTTTTTTTCACATCAATATTTAAACAGTGGTTGTAGAAGTAGCTAAAGGATCTTTCAGTACTTTTAAAGATCTTGCTTGGCAGCAGCCACCATTGCACAGTCATCAGCCTGCAAATTTTCCCATGAAGCCAAGCTGCATCTGTCAGGAAAGCTCATGAGCTAGCAGCTAATTCTAGCACTCTCCAAAACAAAATTTCACTGTGTCCTTTATACCAATATAGCCAACAAACCAACACAAAACAGTGCAAACTGCTTATTTGACAGTAACTAAAAAGGGGAAGATGTTGGATAAATATCCATCAACTGTGTGCTATTCATCATGGAGCTGTTTTGCAGCAGAAAATATCTCTATAAGTGGTATGTTTTCACCCGATGCACTTTCGTTTTTTGCAGATACAATTCTCCACCTTCCAGATTCAGGTTTGTAATGAAAAATTATCCAGATAATTTTTGTTTTGAATGAAGGGAAAAACCAGGAAAAGAAGACATGGTTCCCCAGAAAAACCTCCTGGGACATACAAGCAGTCTTACTCCGTACAAAGCGTCATCTCCCTCTTTTGAGCACTTAGATCCAGAAAAGGTAAAAATTTGTTTTTCCTTTGTCTTTTCTTCAAAATGACCAAGGGAAAAAAGACTCCCAGTAAAGCCATTGGTGCAACTAGTTCACAGTTTGAATGCTGCTGAAAATAGTGCTATAGGCCAGCAGAGCTGTCTGGAAACCTTCTGAGCTTGACTCACTCTGACTGGCACTATCATCCTTAACACCAAGGGACTTTAAAACCAATGACACTGGGAAATTAAAACCTCATTGATTTCATGCTCAAGGAACTTTACTGAAAATCTGGCTCTATGAAATTCTTAATAAAATTCAATTGGTTCTCTGAGAAGCTCAGGCAGAGTATTAGTAAGAAAGCTATGTGTTGTAGTACAGAGGCACAAACACGTTCCTATTTGCAATGACGTGGAGATGTCACCTTCTCGTAGATTCCCCCTTCATAAAATTGATTGACCCAACACTAAGGCAGCTGAATTACTTGCATGCTTATTTAAAGGCACTAGTCTTTTCCACAGCGTACTGCTTTCTATCAGTTCTATTAATTAGTTGCTTAGGGCTCCACAGTGCTACCTTTACTTTCTGTAAAGAATTCTTTTGCTACTTTTTTTTTTAAGTTTAGCTTCAGTGCTAGTAGCAAGGGTTTGACTGCTAGTACACAAGCACTCACCTCACAGTGTAATAAGCACCTGACCCCTTCATAAAAGATCATTAGTCTGAATAAAATATGACTACATGAATTTATGAATCATATTTTCTTTTCAAAAGCAATACAAACAAATGCTCCTTGTATGGGACAAGTCGAGGAATACAAAGTCAAAGCTGTTTATCTTGATAAATAAATAGCTGTAGTCTACCCTAAAACATCAACCTTTGAACTCTAACCATCCCACTGTGTTCACCCTCTCATCTTTTCTTGGTGCTGGAAGTGCAGGGGTTCTTCAAAGTTAAGAGAGCCTGTTTTAAATTCAGTTTCTAAATAGTGTGTGCTTGCTCTTACAAAGGTCTTGCCTATAACACATGAAGAGGTCCTTGAGCAGAACCTGAAGGCGAGCTCTTTTCTCTCCTTTCCCTGCTTTCCTTAGTGGAAGTACAAGCCACAAGAATCACTTTCAAATCTCCCCTCCTTCCAATCAATGTGGTTTTGAATGTATTATATAAAACAATGTCAGTGTGAGAAAAGATGTTTTCCTTTTCTGGTATAGCAGTGTTTAAAGAGTGCTTTTGGAGAAGAGACACATGGTTTTGAATTGCTTCAAGCTGATAACTATGGCTAGTCATGCCATTTTCTCTAGCCACTGACTAATTAAATGTTTTAATGTTTTATTAGGGCTTTTACTTTTGCCACAATTTGGAAGGGAGCCTTTGTGCAAAGGCTGACTGATTACGTGAAAATGTCTACTACTTTACGCTCTTCGTGAGACAGGCAACAGGATCAATAATGGCTTATTCCTTCCAAAAAAGACTTTGCATGGCAAGAAGATAGGTGCTGGCCATGCTGCAGACTGAGGAGCAGATGGCAGGAAGAGAAGTGCAGGCACAGCAAATGTCTTTGCTTTATCCAGGGCCAAATAAGTGGGAAGAGTTTATTTGGATCAGCCACAGAGGCTCTATCCCAGACTTGGTAAATGGAGAATAATAATTCTGTGGTTTGTTTGTTTTATTGCTCTTGTTGAAGACTATAAAGAAAAAACGTATTTCACGATTATGAGCTCTCACAGAAAGCCTCTGGGTCTTATGATTTGTTTATTCCTCTTTCCATTTTTCCATTTATTTTTTTTTTAAGTAAACAGCCTTGTAAAAGGGTAAGACTTTGTAGTAGTCATACATATATTATAATAGCTAGAGAGATTTTTCAGCAGCAAGTAGTGCTTCTTACAACTGCACCTGTCATCTATTTAGAGGAGCAAGTGGAGCTTCCATAGTTTACTCATGCTTTTCACTAGGCTTCACCAGCTTGTTTCCTGGCTGTATATATAGATTTCTTCCTTTGTATTTTCTCAGGCAAAAGAAGTTTATCAGATTTTCAGATTTTTTGACTGTACATGTATGGCCTGTGCAGACTCTTTTTACCTTGTGCTATGTCAGATAAGGCTTAAAGGAGCCAGAGAGATCTACTGTGTCACACAAAGTGTATTCACTTGGCTTTGCTTCATTGCAGACTTTCTCTCCGTAGCCTTTCTTCTGTCTATGCAGCTGGAAAATTAGTTAGAGCACTATGTCTACCATGATGAAATTAAAGAGAAATATTGATGTCCAAATATTCTAAAAATAATTGAAAATAAAGCAAATTTAGCAAAACCTCAGAAAATGAAATGTACTTAATCTTTTTTTTGTTCACATACAGGACCTAAAAAGCACAAGGTTTCGTGGAGAAATCACTTGTTTTGACAAAAATTTCAAGTAGATTGTTTGTATTTTTGTTGAAACTGAAGATAGGATAAAGCAGCATTTTAGTAAAGAAAATTATTCCGGGTATTCTGGCTGAGTGGAGGTTCCTTCAGTTTCCTTGTTCAGACATATTTTTTTGAATGTGTAAAAGACCGATGAGAGCAAAGGGCAGTTGTTCTTTTCTTTGGAATGCATGTATGATTTCAAATAAATAAAGATGCTTAACAAATGGAAAGATTAGTATTTCTGCACATTTTGAATGAGTCATGCATGACTGTAGCCTAATTCTTTTTATACAATCCAAGTTCACACAAAGCATGCATTAAACATGAGACATGCATGGATATTTTTACATATTCAAGACTTTCTAATGGAACATCAAAACCAGAAAATGTTCACAAGGATGGGGCCTTCTGGGAATATACTATTATGTTTTCCATAAGAATTAATAATTAAAATTTTCATCATTATAAGTCTTGCTTTCATGGTGCCCCATCCAATTTATTATTTTAGTCTAGATACTACAGGAATTTAAGTGTGTTGGATAGTTATAGCTAGAGGAATTGGAGTAACTTGCCTTTTTAGTCTTAGGCCATATATTCCATTGTTGAGTGAATGTTCTAAACAAATTTGATCCCCAAATAATCTTATCAATATAAAAGCCCTGAGAGTTATAATGGCTTGTAGTAAACGCCTTTCTACTACATTTTCAAAATCTAATGACAAATTATGCGGTAAATTTTTCCCTCTGTCTACCAGAGTAAGAGCATTTCCTTATCTATAAAAATTTTACCTGTAATAATTACAAAGAACTTCCAAAGTCCAGTCTAAGACTCTCCTTTCACTTCTTCAGGATGGATCTTCCAGTATTGTGATATCAATATATTCAACTGGTCTCTCAAAGTAAGACTTTCAATGCTTCTTCTGCCTTTACAAATTAAAGAATTTCCCAGTAAAGTCACAGAATTACAGAATCAGCTAGGTTGGGAAAGACCTCTGAGATTATTGAGTCCAACCTTGACAATCATATCTGTTTTTCATTTTAATATTTTCCAGTAAGGGGTTGAAAGACAGCTGTAGGTCATACATGTTGATGTTTGAAATTATTTATCTTCCTCTTAGGGCCTCTAGCTAAGCAGTTGACTTCCGTTTTGCCATAAGTGAATCCATAAGTATTTACCATAAGTATTTTGTTAATCTGGGGTCAGCCTTCTTGCAGATGGCAGTTTGTGACTGTTGAATGTTTTTAGTATAACTTTTGTGGTTAATAATTTTTAGGGTATTTTCTCTCTGAGTGGAATTTATGTTTAAGTTAAGTGAAATCTAGTGATAAGGATATACGAGTCAATTTGTCAAGTTTTTCTTGAAGTGGACTTGGAAAAGCCTGTTTCTGGGATCTGGCTTCCTACATGATAGTGTTCCTCAGACTCCTGACCAAATTTGCTCTCTCAATTGCAACAACAGTCAAACTTATAAAAAGTGATTCACCAGTTCTCTGTGTCTATGTCCCATTATGTTCCTATACCTAATGGCATGTTGTATCTTCAGCTTTGTTAAATCTTTTAATTAAAACATGTTAACAAAGCCTTAGAAAAATAAATGAAACTGCTCACAAGAAAATTAAATTGAGAGGCTAAGCTCATTTATAATTATTGTATTTCAATTAGGCTTTACTAGGTCTGAGTGAAGGGAGAGATAAAAAGAAACTACTTTGATGTCTGAGTTTCATAAATATTTCTAGTGTCCTGTTTGTGAAGTCCACAATACTAATGATAAAGGTTTACCGCATGCAAGCTTTTTCATGCCAATCACTATACTTAGGAATTCACTCATAATATTGCATCAAAGCATGTCAAGGCTCAGTCCCTAAGTTTCTAAAGCAGGTTTTCTGCATTGCACTTAGTAAAAGTACAACTACTCACACCTTTGATTCACAAATTCAATAGGTTTTTATAGTTACCTTGTCCAAAATCCTGATTTGTTCGTCTTATGAAATGTTACCAGGTGGACTCTTAGCTTAGGTCCAGATCTCTTATCTATATTAGAGCATATTTATTATAGAGCAAAAGTGTGCCTTATTTCTCACTAATAGTCATCAAACTTTGGCTTCCAGTTTTTCCATTATGTCATCTGCTGCTTCATAAAATATAAGTCATAAAATAAAAGGAATCTTTTACTGATGCAGATACTTTTTGTCAGTCACCTTTTCCTGCTCCTTACCACCATACAATGGTGAAAGCAAAAGTTTTCCTAAGATTTAAAGTGTAAGAGTTCTAAACCCTTTTTTCACAAGTCAGTCTTAATCTTTCACCTTTTTTGATTAGTTCATGAATTAAAATGTATTAAGTTAGAAGAACTAATAATGTTAGCCAGGTCATTACACACTATGTTCTGTTTGCAAGACCCATGCTTTCCTAAATTAAAATAATTTTTAAATAATTAGCAACAAATTACCATGCAAAGAAAGTAATAAAATTAATTTTGAAACTACATTTCTTTTTCCATCCAAATTATATGGCTATAAAGATCAAATAACTTCCAACAATTGTCCCTGATTTCCTTCCTGGATTTCTTAACAATTGTGATTCTTTCTTAAAGCATATGAAAACATTCATTAATTTTCATAGAGATAACCCTAGATGAGCTGTGTTATTGATGCACATATGTACTTACTGGAAACATATTAGAAGGCTGAGAGATAGTGTAGTGTATTTTTCATCATACCACTATAGTCATTAAAATCCCTCAAACACCTTTGTTTAAAAAATCTTTAATTTTATCATCAAATCATTGATTTCTTTTACCAGTGAGAGAAGGACATTGAGTGATTCACTCAAATTGTTTGGGTGAATTAGTTCTAATGGATTTCTGTATATTTATTTTGTTAGCTCCTGTCAACACCAGGAAATGAGCTCATCACTTAATCTGGAAACCCAAAAGCAACTTTCAGGCATTACTAAAGTAGGCAAGTAATTAGACAACTCATCATAATAATCTGGAAAAAAAAAATGAAAGAAAACAATGGCAAAAGAGTAGATTTTTAACCTGAGGTCATGATTAAATTTTTACTTCAGAAAGCCACATTATCAAATCTGTTAAGGTGTGAATTTGTCACTTACTTGCTTCTTCCTATTGGTCTCCATTCCACAGAAATAGAAAGGAACTTCAGCGTATCTTTTTAAAAGTTGTTCAATGGATTTAACACTTGCTAAAGATACTGCTTGACTGTTTGTCAGTGGTTTCATGGCCTTCATAGCAGCCATAACACTATCCTAGTCTACTTCTCCCTCCAGCTCTACAAGATAATTGGTTGTATTCAGATATGCTCTTTGTGTCATAGTGAGTCAAGCATTCACACCAAGTCAACATCACTCAAGGTCTCATCTGCCAGTGCATTTTGATGTGGTAAAGATAAAACACAGCTCTAGAAGACTACTGAAAAGCTAAGAGCATTCCTGTGACATGATTGAAAAGTCACATTTGTGAAATGGCTGAAAACTATAATTGTTGCTGATATATTGTAAATGCCACATATTCTGTTGGCGTGACTTTCTCATACCACTTTCACAGATGAGGTTACATAATTGTAAAGCAGAAGTATTTTGGGATTGTTGTGGATATTTTGGTGGATTTTTTGTTTGTTTGGGGGTTTTGTTTGTTTGTTTCTTGTTTCTGTTTTTGTGGGGTTTTTATTAGTTCCTATATAAAATCCCAAATTAGAATCATGAAATAGAATTATCAGGTTAGAAGACACCTCCAAAGGTGCCTCTAGCTCAAATGTCTTTTCCAAGCAGGTTCAGCTATGAAATCAGACCAGGTTGAACAAGGTTTTATCCAGTCTCCTAAAGCTTCAAGGAGGGAGACTGCGCAGCCTCTCAGGGTAACCTCTGGGCAAGCTCTTCTAGTGCTTGAATGTCCTGCAGATGAAAATACTTTATCTTAAGTCAGAAGTTCCCTATTTTATTTTATGACTACTGTCATTTATTCTCCCACCATGCAAGTCAGTCAAAAGCCTCCTTCCCACTTCATAATAATAATGTTTGGTCTTTTCCCTGAGTCTTTTCATATCGGTCAAGCGTTCTAGAGACTCAGAAATTTCAGTGGCCTCTGTTGAACTTTCTTCAGTTTATCAATAACTTTCTTATGCAAAGAGGATAGATGGAGTCTAATAGGTACCATGTTAAAGGAAAAAAAAATTCCTGGATGTACTGGCTACTGAATCAACAATAGCTCTTGGTGAGTAGAGTGGAATTCATTTGGACATTTTGTGATCACAGCTACACTGCTAGAGCATTTTCATAGCACAGACCTGATTTGATCAACGTTACACAAATATGAGATACAAATGAACATAAGATACAGTATGATTGTACTGTATGATTCATTGTTGGAGACAATTCTGGCTATCAGGAGTAGCATTTCAGTCCAAAATAAGGACACTAGCAATGCTTAAGGAACTAATTACCTGTGACCCTTCCCCTTCACCCAATTGCTGGTGGAATTCAGGACCTTAGGACACAAAAGTGTAGTGGGTACACTTTGAGGACTGTGTTTGGGTACTTCAAGAATGATTGTCTTTAGTTGACTATTAAAATTATAAATTTCCAGTGACATTTTTGATTCCTCTACTTCACTTAGTATTGAAATAGGTGATGACAAATCATACTAGTGATTTCTGTGTCTCAACTTATAATCAGAAATTCCTTGAGCTTGTCCAAACTTATCAGCAGTGGCATAAGAGTGCTCACTCTAGTTCAGTGCACCAATTGTAACCCTCTCTTTACAGAAGAATTGATATCACTGCATCCAGAAGGGGTAAAGGGTGTGAGACACTAAAGCAGGATATGATGAATTTTTTCATGCATTTCTAGAAACTATGTCAGAATTTCTGACTCATTATATTTATATTTCCAATAATCACTTTGCATTAGCACTCAATATTTTCATTTTCCTTTTTTTGTAATCTGGTGTAGGAATTAGTGGCACAATGATGCATGACAATGGAAAACTGAGAAAAGTATCTGGGGTGTTCCATAAGGAATGTACTCATTGATGGTTAACAAATATATCCTTATATGAGAATAATAATAAGCATGTCCACTCTTTATTCTTATCAAGAAAGTCGTTCACTTTATCATGTATTTTTTTTCAAGCTGCATTAGCTGTAAGTATAACCAATGCTGTATCATACTTAATTTCCTCAAAGCACATGGTATATTAAAGAATTTTAAACTGTAGTTTGTTGTACAGGAATAATTTTTTTTTCTCCACACAATTTCCTACTTATTTCTTCAGCAAGTGGGATGACCACTGATCCCTCAAGGGTTTAAATGCCATGGAAACTGCTGCCAGAGCACACAATAGTTTCTGTTATAGACACACTTACTACAAAGAACAGGTGAAGAAAGCTGGACTCAGACCGCATGCAGCTGACGGCACTGCTGTCCACTGGAGGCAAGATATATGCAGAAGTGTTGGTTTAACATGCCAACCAACAAGCTAGGCTGAGTTTAAATTCACCCTTCCTCAGCTTGCCTTCCTTGATTCTCACTCTCTCTCCCTTTGTTAGATTCACACATTCTGCTCTTCCAATTGCTTTAGCCTGAAGCAGTTGACATTTACCCCAGCTAGATAATCGAGGAATAACATTTGCGTTACAGTTTAACATGACCTCTGCCTCTACAGTTCTTTTTAGATTACCTTCCCCCCCCCAAAATGGTTGCTGACACCATAGTGAGGCAGGAGGTGGGAAAAAAAAAGAAAAGAGAAGCTTATTATTGCAGTGGCACAGTCAATGTCATGAGAAGCTGCTCTGCCCTTTTCAGTTGTGGGTGAGCAACTATTAAGGAAAAGGTATTAAAAGGAGGAACAACTGTGATGCAAGGGACACACAGGTTAAGCTCAAAGCAAAGGTTAATGGATTGACTGTTACCTGTGTATGAGGCTTAATGTTAGTCTACACACAAGAGAATTGCTTCGAGGTTGTATTTTTTTCATGAAACTAAATTAAAGGGCTAATTTATTCCAGCATAAAAGAGTGAGATGCTGCTGCTGCTGCTGTTGTTGTTGTTTTAATACACAAGGACACATTTTTAATTCAAAATATTTGCTGTTTATTTCCAGTACAGTGTGATATAAGGTAATTGTGCTTGAAAAGTGTGAAAAATGGCACGTTCAGCTGTAGATACTTAATTAAGGAATTTTAATGTTGTTCAAGGAAACGAAACAAAGTTTAGAGTAATAGTTTAATAATTATACTACATTTTAAATCCAAAAAGGTTTGTTTAAAAAGAATGCACCTCAAATAGAAACAGAAAATTATATTTTTTTGAACAGCAGAACAAGAGAAAAACAATTCAATATTTTCTCCAGATCTGTTTTTCATCTTTAAAATGTCTTTCTGTATTATTTATAAAATAGATGTTAGATATCAGTGGCAGAAAATTCTTAGAAGAGTTTCATGTACACAGATCGGCATGTAACCAATTTATAAAGACTTAACATAAAGTGGGAAAGGAGTTTCGTGTTTGCAAATTTCTCAGTCAAGTTAATGTCTATACAGTAAAGACAGATTATCATCACTAATTCCAGAAGAAACAACTGCTGAATACATATATGGACTTCCCTGCTGCTCCAAGGTACAGGAGAATGGCTGTAATCAAGCAAAGTCTAATGAAAGTTAAGGAATAAAAGCTGCAGCTCCACATGGTCCTGGCTCAACTCTGACTGGGCCAAGAGAGGACAGCCATGGAAAGAAGACTTCCAAGACTGGATTTTCAAAAACCCTTTACCTAAAGCCCCCCCTTTGACCACTTCCACCCTCACCTCCTCTTGTTTCTTTTCTTGTCAGTCCTCTCCTTCCTCCTCCCCCTTTTCTCACTAGCCACTACCCCACTGAGCAGTGTCCCTCATCAGCTTGGTCCCCCATTGCCACTCCACCATCCCAACCCACCTCCCCATCACCCACATGGTGCCAAAAGGAATCAGAGGCGGCTGGAGGCCACTCCCAGACACCTTCAGCTATGGTGTCGAACCCAGATCAAAAACAACCAGCAGGGCTACAAGCAGGGATGGGGAGAAAGAACAATTACTTCTAAACACTTTATTTTCCAGAGCAGCTCTTTGGTGTGTTTATCAGATAAAATTAATTACTGTAAATCCCACCAAGAGCAACTACACATGCAGTTTCTATGCACAGACAAATTGCACCCATCCTACAAAACCTGAGAATGCTGTGTACTTCGGAGATGATCCATAGCATTTTACCTGTAGCACAGCTGTGCCTGTAAACAGTGACAGACTACAGTACCTCAGAGGCAGGCTTAAAGGAATGTTGGGCTGGTCAATGCTATAGTCAGCATGATCCTGTATCAGGACATCTCTCCGGTCACTTCTGATATGACAAGTAAAGGAGCGATCTCTGGGGAATCTGGACCATGACATAGCTTGCAATTCTCACACATCAAAGGTAGATGAAAACTTGTGGGAAGCTTCAGGCAACTCTCCTGTGTTCCTATGCCAGCAAACCCATCCTGTTGATCCCCTGTGGGATTTGCTGAAAGATGGATAGGGGGATGGAGTGGCAAGAGACAGGTGGACACGAGGTGAGCACATTGAGATGGCAGTGTAAGTGATGTTTACGGTTCACCTTCTGCAGTTGTAGTGCTGTGCATCCAGAGGACAGCAGCAAAGAGGGCACTGAACAGCCTTAAACGATGATTAGAAAACTTTACCCTTGACATGCTGTCAGAACCTGATTAAGCTCTCATCATTTCAGTTAAACACTCCTTGGGTTACATCTCTAACACGATAAGCTCTGCGTCACTTTGAGCAGTATTGCTCCACCAAACTATGTAGTCCTTAGAGAAACAAAGTCTCATGTGAACACTGCAATTGGAGAAAAATTTGTGTTAAAAGTGCAAGATCTAGCCTTCCTATCTTTATATGAATAACCCTGTGAGTTGAAATCTGTGCACAGGCAAATCGTTAGGATGAATGGCAGGTTGAACTCTCTGCCTTCAATTCATGCATGACCTGTATGGATGCTCGCCTGCAAAGAACTGCCTCCTCTAAATCTCTTCAGGCAACCTTCCTGCACAGGAAAGCCTTGCACTACCAAATCCTGAGCAGATACCTTAATTTTAAGAACAGTAGCTTTTTAAATACTGAAAGAATTAAAAAAAAAAAGGTGTCAGCTATAAAATATTTTAAATTACATATGGTTACAAGTTGTTTTATTCACAATCACTTTTTTCCATTTCCAACCTTCCTTTATTTATTTGTGACTGCAGTTACTTTAAAAACTGTAGATTGGGAAGGAAATTTGAGCTAGTGTCTTAAAAACCAAAAGGAAAATAAATTGGAAAGTTTCCTATTTAGCTGAACACTATTTGTGTTTGAATTGCTGTCACACACAATGAGGATGAAAATAAGTTTTTTCCCATTTCTATGTGCAGGTGAATATTGTAATGGTTGGCTTAGGTTTTAGTTTAACAGCACATGGAGTCTGTATCTTTCAGCTGGATGCATTTATTTCAAGGTACTTAGAAGCTGACTTTTATGAGATTATTTAGTCAGTGATTATTTTTGTTGAGAAATGTGTCCTTTATCCCTCTCATTCATCCACTGCTAAGATATTTCTGTTTGTCAGAATGCCTCCATTTCTGATAAATGACTGAAGACTGACTGCTACACTTTATTAAAAAGTAATAACAATTTTTGTACGCACCCTTCACATTGTAAGGGGGGGACCATGAATCAAAGGACACTGCCTGTCTGGGCCTGATAAATGCATCGTTTACCAGCTGAGGAGTTATTTAGGACTGGCTATTAATTTAAATCACATTTATCTTCCCTGAATGGGGGGAGGTTGCTGTGATAGGACTGCGAATGACCAATAGTGCAGCTAAGTGCACATTATTTATTACTACCGCCTGCAAAGCACTGCACAATATGTTAAAAAAACCCAGTGCCAATTACCATGGTTAATCTAGTCAGGGCAGTAACAGATTTCTTCGTAACATAAGCCAATTTCTACACTTGTACTTTTGAGTCTCTAAAAAGTCAGTGTTTTCTCAAAATTCCTGATGATTAAACCCAATTTATTTATCCTCTCCTAAACCATGATAGGCAATACTAGCACCCTGAGGATTTTTGTCTTCATTTAAGAAAAAAAAAAAAAAGGAAAAAAATGTTTTCTTTAGACATTTAAGAATAGAAATAATTTCTGAGTGAAATAAAGTCATGTAGACTATATTGTCTAGGAAATGTTTGCATTTGGTTCAAGGTATCTGAAAAAGAACTTGTCTAAGGCTTTGGGAAGTTACCCAGGACTGCTCTGGGACACTGACATCTAACCTGCTCAGAAAATTTCACACATAGAATTAAAATAATTCTGATGAAAAACGTCATACAAAGCCCAGGGTCAGCATATCACATATGTTTATGAGATATAGTCATCTATCCCTTGTTGCTGTGAGCTAGGGGAGTGGTTGTCAAGGCAAATTCGTCCGAAATTTATAAGTGTAGCTAAAATAAATTGCTATTGAAGAACAGCTATTAAGATATCCTAAGTACATCTGCACTGGTGGATGATCACCTCCTAAGCACTTACTGAAGACCTCCATTGTAACTCAAATCCCAAGTAACCAACAGAGAACAGCGGCACAGTAAGGCAAACAAAGACACATGGAGAAAAGGAGGAACTGCAGACATTGAAATCGTAGTTCTCCTTACCTACAAGAAAATATCAATGACAAAGATAGGAACAAACCATTACTTTATTTATCTGCAATAATTTACATTCACACTCTTCTTGTTCCATACACATGATAACAATAGAGTCTCTTCTGGAATTTAGCAGGAATGTTGTTTTTTCTTCATGCTGGCTGGTCATTCACTTCTAAATCAAGTTTTTTTCCCACTGGCTATGGAAATCTCAGTAGCAATCAAGTTTCTACAAAATTGCACTCAAAAACCAGCACTGTGTTGGCAGTGGTAGTTGCTACATCTACAGAGGTTTAGCCTCTCCTCATACTCTGATAAGTTTATCGCCACTGTTGCCTTGCATGTCAAGTAGCTAAGTAATGATTATCAATGTCTAATACTATCCAGTGTTATGTATGAGTAATGCTATTCTTGCATGCTCATTGAATTAGTTCCCAGTAGTAATTAAGCCTTTATCATTAAAAGCAAAGGACAAGTACTGAACACCATGGACTAAGTGTTGGGTTTTCCATCCCATTAGCCTGAGAAATAAACAGAATATTTCTATGCAATTAATCCTAGAAATGTGAATAAAAATATACTGGCACATTATGAAAGAGGAATCATTCTAACAAAGTCTGAAGCATTTGAATTAGGAATAAGACTTTTACATTTTTTTAAAACAGTGACAGCAGTTAACTGAATAACTAACCAGAGGTCATACCAACTTTTTTTGTCAAGAAAGTTTTTAAGGCAAGGTGATGTTTAGACTTTTTCCCCCTTGAGGTATATCTGATGCTCTTATTCAGCCACATAATAGGAGATAAGGCAGGACATATTATTACAAAGAAGATTTTCATACTTTTTCCCTCTCTCCTAAAAGTTTATACAACTCTGGGAATCTCCCTTTCTTACTGGTCTAAATCTCCTGTTTTATCCTTGAGGATTTGTAGCATAGCTTTGAAATCTAGGGCTGGAAGGCAATGTGAGGACTAAATACAATTCCATTCTCTTGCAAGCAACCATATCATACAATCTTTTTTACATTTATTAAAATCCATCTTAAAAGCAATTAGTTTTTCATTCCTTTACCTACACCTTTACCATGCTTGGGATGCTCTTCCGTGGAGTGATTGCTATGCTAGATAAGATTTTTTTTTTTTCTAACTTCCAATATAAACATACATACCTATTTCTTTTCATGCCAAAGCTGGCATTCAGCTTAAATATTTACTCCCTCTCAAGTTGATTTCTGTATGTATTTATAGACAACAATCGAATCTTCTTTAGGTTTTGGTTAGTTAGGCTAAGCATGCCAAACTACTTTGGTGTCTTTTTGATATACATGTATCAAATCATCTTAATAGTGATTCTCTGTATTTTTTCCAGTAATAGTTCATCTTTCTTTTAATATGTATATGGTCCCCAAGATTAGATTTTATTAGGGTGTTGGATGATGATACTAATGCTTTCTTATTCTTTCTGGAAATATCTCCATACTGTTCCTCAGAAACACATTTGCCTTTTTTCAGAGCTACACAATATTGGCAGCTCACAGTCATACTGTGATCAGCTAGAGAGTTTAGGTCACTCTCTTCTTGGTGATTTCTGACAGATGAGCTTTCAGCTTATAGCAGAGTATTTGTGTTATTAGTCCCTGAGTGACTGACCTTGTACTTTGTGCTATTGAATTTCATCTTATTTCTAGTCCTGTCGATCTCAAGGCTATCTGATTCTTTCACTGTGATATCCCAATCCTCCTCCATACTGATGTGTCCTGGCACTGGTGTTATCGATGCTTCTGAGCACTAGTAAGATCCCTCAAAAGATTCAATCACTACCTTAGCAAAATGTCTCAAAACTAGACCATGCGCAAGAATGGTAACCTCCTTTTTATACACTTTAGTCACCACTCTACAGTCAGCTGTTTACCTACATTATATATATATGTATCTCCTCTGAAAATCTTCAGCTTCTCCAGCTTTTCCAGTTTTACTGGTCTTCTCATTTGCACCACAATTTTGATGTTTAATATTGAATATCTTCCATTTGTATCATGCTGGGATGCAAGGGTGGATTCTTGTGGTTTTCTGCAGTTGTTCATTGATACCTGATTTTGAAATCACTGTCTTACGGTAGTGCCTCAGATAGCTTTTTCTAAGAATATGGATCTAGATCTTTATGGAACTGTGCTGGGAGAAGAGAGCAGGAATGGAACAGACTGCTTGGTGGGACTGCAGCTTTGTATCATCTGAGAAACAGCAGTGAAAAAAGCACACAAGCATTGATGTGAAGTTGAACAGAAGTCCATCACTCAAATATGTGGCCAAAAAAGAAGTACATTGCTTTCAAATTTTAAGGTATCAGGCATACCAATATGCCACCCCCCTGTCAAAAGTACATAATGGAATGAATATTTTTTGATCAAAAGCTGCTATCATCTCATATAGTTTTTCATAACCCAGAGCTGTACAGATTGAATATTCAGGGCAGGAAGATTTACCCTGAAGACTTTCCATGTCAATCATTTGTAGTGCAAAGGAGGGGTCATATTCACATTGAGTCATATTTTACTTCACTTACTACAAATTCCCCAACCTAATATTTAAGCTGTTATACTAAAAAATATTTTTGATCACATTTCTGCCATGTCATGGCTCTAAGCATCTTGTTTTCTATTTAGACTATAGAAAAATCCTTGACCTGGTTAATCTTCAGGCTCTGGTCTTTCTCTGAGTAAAAGATACACAGACATCTCTGGAGCTAAACACAGAAGATCACACTATTTGTTCTATTGCATCAATTCTTCTCTTTTTACCAAGAAAGATTTGTAGGGTCTCTGTCTGTGTTACTTCCTCTGCTTACACTGCAGGTATTCAAAAGAAAGACAGTCTTAATTATCCCATCCCCCTTCATACATCCACACACCCAATTAATAATGTTCAGTGATGTATGAAGCCGAGTTTACATTAATGTAATTTTTTAATACATTAAAGTGGTGCACATCTCAGGCATTTTATAAATAAATGTCACTAATTTATAAATACTTGTGCCACCCAGGGGACCACAGATTGTGAAGAGGAAAGGGCAACAGGGGTGCAATCCTCTCTTTTCCCACTCCCATTTGTAGCTCCTGGGGATGCTCAAAGAGATTAAAACTTGCTCTGCCCAAATCCCAGGACATGCAGCTATTACTTACTGTGTACTGTGTAATATAGTTTAGGCTCAGGAAAGAGCAGCTCTGGAACTTACTCTGCTGCCACTCATATAAAAATTGTGGGTTTTCTCTAAATAAGAAAAAGGAAAAAGGTTCAGGTACATCAGAATCAAATTCTCTGTTAAAACATATTCCTGATGCCTTATCAAAGCCTGGAGCTCTGTAATACACACAATAAATATGTGTTTCTGCATGTGGGGACCTGTAAGATGGAAGGGTTTTAAATTCAAAGTCACAGTTACTAGGTCAATGAAATGAAGATAATCTGTCACTTAAATCACAGTTAATTGGAGTAAATGCATGAATTTAATTCTCCATTGCAGCTTCAGGTGAGACAGTAAAGTGGCACAGAAGTGCCTAAAAAGAGAAAGTATCACCAGACGAAATTTCAAAAATAGCCACTTAGGTTGTCTGGCTTGGTCTTGAACCTGACTTTTGCATGCATGGGGAAAGTCAAAGAGATGCAGCACTATTCAAATATTCCATGGAATTTTATCTCCTTTTGTTGTCATTGCTACAAAATTTCCAAGAGTTCTTCTAATTTATTGTTCAGTCTCATTATGTTAGATTGCAAATTCCTGCAGTAGGAAGTTATCACAATTTTGTACACAGTCTAGCACATGTGTATAACAATAGCTATAAGTGCTTCTCCAAACCAGGAGCTAGTTATACGATATAGGGACAAAATGAAATACCTTTTTAAAGATAATGCCCTAAAGTGCAAAGGGAAAAAAAACTATGGTTCTGTCTCTAGGTATACGAATATTTATCTATGGCAGAGGCAGCATAACTTTTAGCCCCTTTTCCAAAATGTGACAAAATATTAAGTTGTTGTGTTCTTTCCCCTGTCTATAGCTGACCTCTCCTATCTTTGTTTTTTAACAAGCAAAAGAGAGCCATTTGTTTTTAATTCAAGCTCAAAGTGAAGATTCTATACAGGTAAATGTATGAAAATTTTAAAAGTTTTTGTTTTAGTCAGTGTCTACAGTACTTTTCTCCTGATGCGTTTCCTGTGAGATGATCTAAGAGTATGCAGCTGCATTGTTCTTTTTGGGCTATGTTTGCAGACTATTTCTAGCCCACATCAATGCAATCCAAATAATCCTCAGAAGTTGCTTCATTATTTATTAGAAAAAGCAATCTGGCATGCGGTGTTATCGACAGCTGAAATCCAATACTCAAAGGTCACCAAAACAAATACCAGAAAGAAAAGGTGTTAAGGCAAATAAAAATACACCTTTTTAATTTTGACTGAATTGATTAAATAACAATTGAGTGGTGTCACAGGTCATAAGGCTTTGAGACATAAGGTCAGCTTAATAGAAAAGAGCCTGGGGCCATGTGACAGGGTATGCTCTGAGGCCTAGCACTGAGGCCACATCATTGTGCTCACTCCTGCCCTTACCCCATGTAGTCTGAAATGAAGAAATGCCTAAACAGAATAGAAAACAGTCTAAATAGACTAGTGCTTATCGCTGAGGGCTACCCCCTGAGTCAATGCTGTTAGAACTGATTGCTTTATTTGAAGTGAGAGTATTGGGCGTCTCTCAGTAAACATTTTATAAAATTCAGAAGCCAAGGGGAAAAAAAACAACCAAACAACTCTAAAAAAAAAACCCTCCAAGAAAAACCTTTCTACACAAGCAGTACTCTGTAATATATGTACATCTCATTACAGTCCCACAGTTCAGCCCAGATATTTCAGGACTGATATGAAATGAGTGAAATAGAAAACGAAGCACTTCAATACACTAAAATCAAAAGAACTTTCTATGTGATTTTGCAAAGAATGAACTGTAGAGTGGTTTATACACTGTAATGCATTCACACTAACATTAATTACACCTACACCAATTTTGTAATGCCGTCTTTTTTATGCTAAATTATTTTGTTCCTAAATATAACTAGCCCCGGGAATCTACTACCACTGAAATTCATACCTTCAGATGCTGTGTCTGATCTTTTTAAAAGGGCTTAATAGTTTTATATTTAATAAAACAAATGAAAAATCTTAATCTGTCTCTAGTTCAGACAGCTATTTAAACCTCTGTCCCATCAAGACATGAGAAACTAACTACAATGACTTCAGCAGGTTAACTGGAACCCAGCACGTAGGAAATTCAGTATAGGAAAGTAAAAAGTTATCTAGACTATTTAACACTTTCATGACTATCTGCTGGATCCAGCAGAGACTAAAACATATCTCCCTGTACTATAGCTACACTTTCTAGCACTCATCTCTCTAAATTTCTCCGTGTTATTCCCACCTTGGACGGGTGAGGGTGAAGTGTATAACAGTGTATAACAGTATTTCTTCACGGAAGACAGACGATCTGGAATGATTGTCTTTTTCTTGAGTGGACACGAATAGACTATTTTAGTTCACTAATGCTCCAGCATCCTTTCAAAAATGAATGCCTGCTGTTCCCTGTCATTTCTAGACTTCCCATGGCAATGGTGTCCCTAAATTTTGTTATAGTTTTGTGCCTGATCAAGCTCTCACTTAATGAATGACTAAACTTCTGTTGATTCTCAGGACAATGATTCTGATTTTAATTTATTATTTAAATTTTAACTTTACACATTAGTACAACGACTCATTATATATCTTGAGTATTGGAAATTTCTAGTCTACTTATATTTTCGTTTATCGAACTTGGTCATAATCTATGAAACATGTAAGGCTATTCACACAAAAAAAAGAAATTTTAATCTAGTTTTATTAATATGGTATATAATATATATCATTATAAAGGTACTAAATAATGTATAATATAAACATATGTTATGTATAACACTATTAAGCTATAATTTTCAAATGCAAAAATATTTAAGGAAGTAAGGCATGGGATCAATTGCATGACAACAATCAGTGTCTCCTATGACTTCATGATGGAAAGAATGTTTTTTACCACTGAGAATCTGACACAATATATTTTCCACTGAATGACAATTTTAATTGTCTAGTTTTGGAAAAAAAATAACTTTTGTTTTAAGACTGCTAGTCTACCCATTTGCTATACTTTTTGACCTGGAAGAGTTTGTTTCCTTTCTGATCAGTTTATTTTAAGAAATAAATCATGGCTTAAAAAGATAGTGCTTTAAAACATTGTTATATAAGCAATTAAGTTCAGAATCTACTCCGTCTGCAAACATCTAAAGCAAGGACTTTAACTCAAAAACATCTTTATCAACACCTGGACACAGATAGAATGAAATCTAGGACTTATTCTTGAATGGAAAAAAATACTATTTATGAAATTAATCTGGAGAATTTTTTCAGTGGAAAAATTTTTCTTCTCAGTTCTTTGTACTTTAGTCCTGTAGTTAGTGCTGTGGTTTGTGTATGTGCAGAAGGCTGGAGTGCAGTCTTTTAGAAAATCTTTCAGACTGATATTATCTAAAATGGTGGATGGAAAGCAGCAATGGAAGAAAACGTATGTCAATGTGTGGAGATAATGCACAAGCAATTGGTGGATGGAATGTTCTTTCCTGAGCAGCCTGTAAAAGATTCTCAGACTATCCATTAAACTCCTGGCCTGAGAAGAGTCAAGGAGGAACTGTGAAGTGGTGGCTCAGGATCTGCCTGAAGGTCTCTTGCCATTCACACAATAAGGTGAATGTAAACAATACTCTTTCCAATAATGCTGCATTTCCAATGCCCTGGTGCTTTGCAGGTTTGTATAAAAACCTTCATGTTTTTATAACTCACAGTAGGACTTTTTTGGCAATCAAGACAAAGAACCAGATAACCTAATGTCTAACCTAGTATCTGTGCTTTCAAATCTTTTTCTCTTGAGACTGAACAGAAATATATGAACACAAAGGCTCTGTATCCCCTGCTGCATCTTTACTTTCCAGGCTGGGAAAGCACTGCTCTAGGAAGTTGCAATTTTTCTGGATTCAGGCAGAACATTTATTTTTTGACCTACTTTCTCCCCAGCATGATAATCTCAGTCTGTTGTGAAGGATGGGGAGATATAAGTGTTGTAGATCATTCATGACAATCCTGCAACACTTGTGTGCCAGCAGCCTTGGATTAGATTCTTGTATTAAAAACCTGAGTTTTAAAGAATTTGAGTACCTAATAGCTCGGTTTTTCTGTAAGGGTGGGAAACAGGTTCGTGTACTTCTAACTGTTTATTATAGTGTCTGCTATTAAGAGATTCAAGTGATTTGGATAAACTGAGATGATCAGATTCAAATAATTGGTCATCACTACAACATGTCCCTATTTAGGCATCTTCAAAAGTATTGTCTTAAATCAGAGTTCATGAACTGAACTTCAGTCTTCTTGGTTTGCTTATTTACATTTATTAACTGTATTATTTAACCTCTTGCCCTTTTCTTATTTATTTCAAATTATACCTTTTATCTGATTTTGCATAAGGCTAGAAAGTTTACCTGATGGTAAGCATTAATGCTGAAATACTAACATAAATATTCTTAATTTTGCCCTTTCTGGGTCATATTCCCCCTTCCTATTTTAAAATCTATATTAGTTCATGTTCGTATTTGTATCTTATCTGGCATTCTTCAATTCTACTTCATAGATTAAATAAAATTGGGTAAATTCTCTGAGGTTTCATTCAGTCTTTCTTCTTAGCAAATTAATCCAGGACACTATGTCCTGCAAGTGGATAGAGGGTTATTCAGTGTTTGTGCAACCTTTTCCTGAACTTTCTTAAGTTCTCCAATTAACTGGGGTAACTGAAAAAACCCACACATTTTGTGTTATATCATGTTTCCTTCCCCTGCTACCAAAGTTGCTTTAAGCAGCCATGCATATTTCTAAAGGCTCTAACTAAAATGTGGAAGTTTAAATCATTGTTCAGTGTGTAAAGGAAGCCCCAGCTGAGATGGATTCCTGTGGTAACTCTCACCTGGCTGCCCATAAGTCACCTTCAGATTAATTTGTAAGCAGCAAAAAGAAATAAACTTTCTTCTCTGTGGAGGAAAAGTTTTTGTTATGCTGAGAATTTTATAGATGTTTTCTTTACACACTCTGTGCATTGATGGACGATTCCATAAGGCCCGAGTTGTCATTTAAAGGAGATGTAGGGGAGCAGCATCCTGTTGAACAGTCCACATATGCCACGTATGTTGCTGGCACCACACCTGCAGGCTAGGTGGTGTAAAAGCGTAAACTATGATGGAGTGGCCCAGAAGCACAGTCCATCTGAATAGGGAGTCTGATATAAATATCTCAGCTAGAGAACAGGATAGGTGCCCTGGACTGAACTGGTTTTTTAGCCCATCTCCTCAATACTTGAATAAGAAAGGTGAAAATTGACTGATATCTGCAAGGTAGAGATGAAGCTGATATTTAAGAACTGACAGATTGCTGTCAGAATCTGTCAGGAAAACAAGTCTGTCATACTTAAGAGCAGGCCAATTTATGTGAAATCCTGTAATTCCAAACCCTTGTCACTGAGAACTGCAAGTCTGACTACTGGGGAAATGAACCAGCTGTCCAGGAATGATGGTTGAATATTATCTTTATCATAGAGAAATATATGAAGGGTACAAAATGGACCCAACAAATTTCAATGCCTTGGATTCCTATTACCATATGAGTAGAATAATTGTCCCATAAAATTCGAGCAAGCATCCAAAATGCTAGTTATATTGTTTTGGCGGTGATAGAGATTCTCTCATTTGTCTCTAGCACCGTTCCTTTTCTCACGTAGCTGCCATGATGCTGTGTAGTTTCTTGACTGTATTCTCTGATTTAATGCTTTGACTTGTATTCTAAAATAATAAATTAAAATCTAAAAGGAACTAAGAATTATCACATAGGTCAGGGGTTGGATAATTTTGGCTACACCTGATAGTATGCTCAGGTTGTCTTCTGCAGAATTAGTATTTGCAGGTTTCTTCTCACCTTTGAATTTGTTCTTTATTATGAGGAAACAGAATTCTGACTGCAATCATGAATTCAACTGTTTTGCATTGTGTTGCAAAACTGCCAAAGTGTGCTAAGTAACTGAAACAAATATCCAGATACATTTGTAATGTAAACAATTAGAGAGATTCCAATCCTCATACACTTTCAAAAAGTTTTTTTGAACAAAAAGCCCACTTTCTAACAGGTCTAGTGGAAAACTAGAACGTGTTTGAATAAAATATTCACTATGACTCCTTTATTTGACAAAAGTTCCCAGACCATGACTTCCTTTCGTAGTTCAAATGTCAAGCGTCCCTTCCAGTGTTGTCCGGGTGGCATGCAGGAACAGAGGGAGACCCTAAACAGAAGTCTTTAATGATGACAAGCTTGGTTAACTCAATGACCCACAACATCTTTTGTCTTCCTTTCTCCCCATGTTGGCTCCTGCTGATTCAGACGGGGAAGCCAACTAGCAGAGCAGTTGCTCATGCATAGTCTAGGGAAAATGCTTCCTTCACCCCTGTGCATAGAGTGCAAAAGGCCCTTCAATTTCCTCTGTACTGTTTTTTGGTGGGTTTTTTGTCTTTTTCTCTGATTGACTAGCTTTATATTGATTGAAAAGTCATTTCCTTTGCCCAGTCTTCTGAGAAACAAAATAAATGTTTTCTCTGACCCTAACTCTTACATTTTTCTTTCCAAAGAGCTAAAGAAAAAGTTTCCTGTCAATTATATTGAAGGAAAAATTATATTGTTATTTTGTAGCACTTTTTTCTCTCTATGTGTCAAAAGGGAGCAAATGATGCATTAAAAGCCTAAAAGCTGAAATAAAGATTAGGTGTAAAGTGTTATTGATCCCTTTACGAAAAGAAGCTAAGACAGATTTCACTTGGCTGTCAGACTACATTTTCAGTAAGTTACTCAGATGCAAGATTTGAAACTTCTACAAAGGATTTCTTAAAGCATTGTTGAAAGTATCAAAATTACAACAGATAGTTGGAACAACAATTGAAAATGTTAGTGGTGCAGCTGAGGTACTATCAGGTTGCATTGTCCCAGTGTTGAATGTAGACAAATGCTTGAATAAATAAGATACCCATATGAAAACCCAGAACTTTAAAAACATAATTTATTACATGCTCTGTGTGTACACTCTACAGAGACATGTATACATACAAGCTTAGAAACTAGAATGTCTTAGACATACAAGGTGGTTTTCCCTAGATGGTATAGAAAAAAAGCTCTGATTTTCCATTCCCTAAATTGCTATTCATCCAAAGAATATTCTGAACATTTTGGAGATTATTAGAAGCTATACCATGTCTAATGAGAGAATAAACTCAATATAGCAGACCTTCTTCCAATTACTCTACTTTCTTGTTTCTGAGAAACCTTTCTGATATTTCCTTGCTCCAAACAGGAAGCTGGAGAGCGGCTGTAAAAATACGTGACTTGTTAGTAGAGAATATATGGTCACATATCATCCTTCTCTACACTGTTCTGGCAGTTTAATAGAAAGCAGCCACTCAGGGTATTTATGTTACTTTCTGCATCCATTGATAACCAAGTTTAGCACCTGAGTGTACAAAATGAAGACATCTTGACTATGAAACTTTTGATTGTTACATACATGACCTAGAAACACCAGAGATTGGCAACTCTAAAGAAGAGTTAAACATCTTCCAATTAAATTCCATAAATTAAAAAGAATTACACAAAGCTAAGGCAATGAATTTCCTGTTTCTCAGTAAAGCATCCTTAAAACATATCCAGGGATAACTTTTTGGGGAGGAAAATAAAAAAAATCAAATAGAAACAAATGTCAAATAAAGTCAGATTATGAACGTTCCTTATAGTCTATCACATCTGGAAATATGCTGGTGACGGAGAATGTAGACTCCACTACTCAAGAAACATTAACAGTAAGCAATCTTTGTAGAGCAAGGGGGTGAAACTCTCATGATAGGTGAATTAGTTCAACAGAAGGGATCAGTCTAAGGATGACAGATTATTTGGGTGAACTTCTTTAAACTAATACCAGTGAGGAAAAAAAATCTCAGAGGTGAGTTCTAAATTTAAAGTTATTGGAATGTAAAGGAAATTCTCAGTGGCCTGTATAACTAGAAACCCGAGGAAGAGAAAATGCTAATTTCTATTAAAAAGCTATTCTGTGAGCTTGTGAAACTAGTGAACCCTGACTTCACACAGATTTGTATCTTATGTTTCCATTCCTTTCCTATTTGGTGCCACTGGCCTTATGTGCCCTCTTTATAACACAATGTACCCAGGTCATTCTAAGCTACCTATATTGTACCCTAAATCATGGCTAGGCTTTGCAAACGAAGATATGAGAAGGGCTCTACCCACGCTTGCTACAAGTGCGCTGATGGCTAAAAAGGCTGATGTGGGACAGGCAAGTCAGTTGCAAGAGCCACAGCAGAAGGTCTCCTTAGGTGGCAGTGATGACACACAGTTCTTTCTGCATTGTCTTTCCTCCTCAAGACTGATTCTATGTGCATTCTCAAGGGAGGCAGCAGCATTATGGGTGGTGTGTCTCCATGTCTCTCGACTGGAGGCCAGAGTGGACCACTGATGGCAGTCAATATGACCAACTGAGATGATGTTTCAGAGAATCATTGTATCTCCTCTTTGGGGCTCCTCTGTTGCAGCAGCCAGTGGCAAGTTCACCACAGAGCACAATCTTAGGGAGGTGGTGATCCTCCATCCTGGAGATGTGCCCTGCCCATTGCAGCTGCGTCCTCAGCAGCATGGCCTCAATACTGGTGACCCCTGCCTGTTCGAGCACAGTAACATTAGTCAATTAGTCAGTCCAGTGGATGTTTAGTATTGTACAGAGGCAGCGCTGATGGAAGTGTTCGAGGAGTCACAGGTGATGGTGGTAGATGACCCATGATTCAGATCCATATAAAAGACTTGGAAGTAANAAGCAGCTCACGGACAAGATGATTTAGGGTCTTGGTGTGGGCCTTCAGTTGCCTGAGGTTGAATAGGTTCCAATCGGTACAATATCAGATGTAAA
>VXBA01006151.1:246165-379057 GCA_013399895.1 Serilophus lunatus | reverse complement strand
GCCTGGGTTAAACCACTACAGCCGCATTCCAATATATAAGCATCAGTGGCCTAATACAATATTTATATGCAAAAAGGGATGACAAGTAGCTGTTCCCCTTTTCTCAGAAAATGTTTTAATATAAGAGCCTGTTTATACACCTTATACAAATTGAGTCAACTTAGAAAGTCCAAGATGTGTAATATCTTAAGGAGGCTTTATAGCTCTGTCATAAAACTATTCCCAAAAATCAAAATCCCACGCTTATAAAACATTTCCTTTCCCCCAAGAGTACTTGTACCACTCAGATGCTCATCATCTCAGGTACCTCTGTAATATCCTCAGTAAAGATTAATCTACATATTCAAGTATACTGTCAACTTTTAAAGTAACAAAACCAATCCAAAGATCTGTTTCAAAGGCAAATAAGAATTTCTTGTCTGCTGAACCTTTGGCACAAGTCACACACACAGATTTTACTGCCACTTACGTTTGCACAGCACTTTCCCAGACCAGCGTTTGCTTGACTGACAAATTAGCTGGGAAGGGCCATGAAGCTCGTAGCCTTTTTGACAGCGAATGTCACATCTGGTGCCCAACACATTCTTGTAATATTCCCCTTGAGGCGTCCTGCAGTTTGCATAACCATGTTTCACTTTAATGGGGGAGCACCACGGTGTTTCTGGCACAGAGAAGTAAAAAAGCCACACAACAATTAATGTAAAAGTTTAGAAACAAATGTAAAATCACTTTGTTTATTCAAGGTCACTGAGAAGAAACAGAAAAAGTCTTATTTAAAAAGCCACCAAACCACAAAGTGGAGAACACTGCTGGGAGGTGCACTAAGTCTTACACATCAGAAGGTCAGCCTTTCAAAGGCTGGCAGCTCTTTTTATGATAAACATTAAATATTGTTGCTATTAGATTGGAAGGGGCTGGGAGGGATAGATGGGATATTACTGTTTTGTCCATGGAATAAGTGTGCCACCATGTGGGCAGTTTGATGAGAGCTGTAATGGTTTTCACTGTTTTTAAGTAAACACATCTAACTGCTCTTCAATACATAAAGCTTATATTAAGAACACCCTTGCTCTAGCTGTAGCTTCCCACATTTTAGTGCTCATCTAGGGAAAAAAAAAAGTCTTCCACTTCCATAATAATTTCTGCAGTAAGGCCAGTGCATTGGCAGAACTCTGTGATGGTTTAAGCTCTCCCACAGTTAGAATGGGTGTCACTTACATAAATTGTATTGCCAATATCAAGCTCGTACACATCCTCCATGGGCCAGAACAACCGTTCAGGGTTTAAGTACAGCTCCAGTGCAAATATAGCACTCAGGATTAAGCCTGAACTGAAATGTGTGAAGTGTGCAAGAGCAACTGCTCCCTCACTGTTCTCAGCCCTGTGGTGCCATGCTGAAACATTCAAATACTCTTTAGAAATAAAATAGCCTTTTAAGTCTGAAAGAAAGTGTCCAATTCAACAGATATCTGAAAAGCTTTCAGAAAATCTGACCTTATTCCTCTCATTTTGGTAGTAAGTTGCAGCTTCCAAGAACAATATGTATTCGGTATGTATTCAAAGGTATTCAATAATATATGCATCAAAAGAAGCTATATAGCACATATAAAGCACAGATAAACATAAAGCATGTATTTGACATCACAAACCCCTGCACTTCCTCCTGTGAAATCCTTCGGAAGGTGTCAATGTTCATTCACAAACATACTATATGCTTAGCACATAATCAGAAAAGGGAGCCCAAGCTTCATAAAATTAAATAAAGCTCTGTATGTTCTCAGAGGTCTGAACATTAGACATCCTACTCCTCACCTCCAAAGATGAGTGGAGGACTCCCTTTCCCTGATGTCATGGAAATGTAGCCTGAAGTATGAGAACCACTTTCTAGTTGCTCCTGAATGCAGGACAGTGAAATGGATGGATCTGCCAAGTCAGAGGAAAGATGGAATTTGGCTGTGACTTCACAGCTAATGTTTCTACCAAATTCATAGGAAAAAGGGAAACATATGTACATAAAGCTACACTTTTATTAACTGATCAGGGCTACACTTTAAAATATTCAGGGTATGGGTACCATCTTATTGCGACAATTTAACACCATACTGTGATGCTAATGGGTACAGTATAAAAAAAGATTTTCCCTTCTCAGCTAAAGTTTCACATCCTTTGTTTAGCTTTGACAATAGGGTGCACCAAGAAAACGAGCAGCTTCTCAGTAGAGTTTCCTACACAAGGAGGCACTAAGCCTGCCCCTTTCTTAGCTCCATAATTTGAAAAGAACATATTGGAAGAGAAGTAGGCAGGCAGGAAGGGACGGAGTGCAAGGCGAAAGGAGAAAGATGACAGGTCTTGAAATCTTGAATGACAACGTGTGACGTGCGGGAGGGACGTGAAAAAAACTCTTGAATTTTGCGAGAAAGATGAAAAAACCCAATCAAACAAAACGTAAAGACATTTAGCCTTCATACTCACAAAGCTGCAGGATACATTTAAAAATAATTTCTAGATCACCTTTGACAGATATATTCACCTCTAGCTCTTAATTCCTGTAGCTACTATGTACATTTTCCTACACTATTTGGATCAGCTCCACACATAAATAAATCAATACAGCCTGTTTTATTTCTCCTACATGGGATATCCAGTGCACAACTAGGATGTATTTACACTTTCCCAACGGGAACTACATTTTACATCTATATGTTGCTGTGCTGGTCCTGAGTAAACACAAATAGCATCTGCACACTAAAATCAGAGACTAATTATCAAGATTTCAGCTAGACCAAGGGCACATTCCTCTAGACTAGTCTGATTCTGAAGCAGTCATATTGTACTGTGACATGCTTATTTTTGTTTTTTACCAATGCATATGAAAACTCCTTACAAAGATGTATAAATGCCATTTTTCCCAGTGCCACCAAATACAAGGCATAGGACATAAGCAGGCCAGTCTAACAGCATCCAGCAGCTTAGGGATAGAGTGCAATTCAACTTTTGGCTCAGCCACACAATTCACCTCCTGGAGAAATCCTCCTACTCCTGAGCTGACAACAGCATTACGATAATTTCCCCTTCAGTGTTCTCATGTCCAAAATTTCCAGATTTTCTGTCCCACTTGTTCTTCTCATGGCCTGAGACCCTAAACTTCGATTTACTTACACACCCAACTGTGTAGGACTTCCTTAACTAAAGAGGAGACCCTACTTTTTCTGTAGGAGGGTATAAACCTGAAGTTACTGAGACAACACTGACTGCAGCAGAACTGGGGGAATGAAGACTTATTTGGGCCAAGCTTTCATCTCAGCCAGGTAATCCTTTCACAAATCAGTTTAAGATATTTATGCCTCAGGTTTTCCACATGTATAAACTCCAAATGCAAACAGTTGACTTCCTTTGTAAAAGGTGTTAAGACAAATATGCTTCACAACATGATCAAGAGACTAAAAATAGTGATAATTAAAAAATGGCAAAGAAGCTGTTTGATGTGTTGCAAATTGCCTGAGATTTTCCTTTTTTGTGGCTTTACAAACACAGTTGCCTTGAATAAACAGCTGCACATGTATTTGTTTTAAAAAGTGGCTAAGAACTAACAAATTCAGTTTAATGCACAAAACCAAAAACGAAAAAAAAAAAAAAAAAGCCTTTCCTGTAGCGTTATTGCAGCTACAATGGTCTACAGAGAGAAACAAAGACTCCTAGGGAGGGGTAAAACAAGTACTGGATTGAATCATACTGGCAGAAAGAAAAACAATAGCAAACATGTTTTTGGGATGCAGACAACTTGAAGAGCTCAGGAAGAACATCTGATCTAAAACATTATGATGCTTACTATAGAATGGATTGTGATTAGAAGAAAGTGGGTGAGGCAGGGATTACAAGGGGGCAAATATCTGCTTAGACCAACTGATACTGGATACCGATACGGGGAAAAAACCCAGCTAGCTTGAAAGCTTGAAAAGCACATCAAATGGTACAACAAAGTTTCAGATCAAAGTTTGTTTATTTTTAAGTGAAGGCACATATTGGTTTTCAAAGGCTAAGCAGCTACATGGAGTACTTGTGGAATATTAGGTCTGTGTGGGGCCCTGCGAGGTCACACAAGCTGTTCCCTGCCTCAAGGCAAGATCAGATGTTCTGAAGGCTTTGGGAATTAGAAAAGCTACAGGTTTCCCAGGCAACTCTTCTGGAACCAGGCTCTGTTCACCAAAGTGAACATGAGCATTTAGGTACCAGGACTATATACTGTTTCATTGTTTAGCGCTTTAGTAAAAACTAGAAAGAGTCAAAAATTTGCTTCTCAGTGACACAGTAGCCTGAATTATCAGTTGGTACTAAAACATTTCAGAGATTCAGTCCTGTGTTTGAAAACATAGGCAGCAAGTAGAAAAGGCTGAAGCCCCAGTGCTGCATCTACAGGTAAGGCTACTGTTTGACCAGTATGTCAGAAAATATGTCAGGACCAAGGATCACCAGAGTAGTGCCACTGGAGCTGTGATGAACACAGAACTGCTGTATTCAGGAAGCCCTTTCTCATGAAATACGATCAAAGACAGCCATGCCAAGTGGCAGGAAGGAAAGCATTTTTTGGGGCATTGTTGCTCCCAACCCCTCGGTACTGGTTTAAACACCACCCTTAGCTCAGCATTTCCTTTCACAAGCAGCATGCACAGTGACCAGCTGCACTGCTCTTTGCTGGTACACCAGCCAACAGAGCTGAAGGTTCACCAGGGAGGAATGTAAAAACTCTTTAAAAATGCTGTGAGCACAGAAAATCTTGGTGATGTTTCTCTGGAAAGCTGAGCAAGTGGAAAAACATCCAGATAAAGACAAAAGATTTTAGTAGGAGGTCGATTTTCACCCCCCCAGTAAACTGCAACGTTTTGTTTCCGTATGTCAGAGAGGATGAATTTGTTTAGTGAGTATGTGTGCAAAGAAAAAAATCCCCAGTGCTGCTTATGTATGTTAACAACAGCTAAGAAAATAGATCTAGTTTTCTGTTACTAGAAAGCTTTATTTGGTGAGCAATGGGCCATACCCAAAATGCTGGATTTCATATCTGAGAAGCTCTGAACATTGCTACACAGCCCATTTTGACTTGCTTTGTCTTTTTCTACCCTTTTCCCCCCCAAAATCAACACAAATAAGTATGCTAATGAAGAGGGAGCCTTTTCTACTCCAATGCTTTACACTCTTAGATTCACATTGTCTGTTCCTCAGCACTTGGCAGTAGCACTTCCAAATTTAAGGCAGTTTTTAATATCTGTGTGAATGAGTCATTATGTTTCACTTACCCAGTGACATTTTGGCTGACATGAATATAATCCATTTTGGATCACCATATAAAAGCAATTTACACAGAATCCACATTTTAACTACTTGCCTCCCCTGGCATGAATTGGCATTGATTTCTCTCCATGATCTCTAGAATTCTTTTTTCATGTGTCTGCAGAGGATCGTGTTAAAAGGCAAACAAAAATGGTTTACCTAAATAAAACTTTAGAGAACTATTTGTGCATGTGTTTGAAAGCAAAATTTTATACTGAATTATTTTACTGGAAGGAACATGAGACATTTATGAAAATAGCAACATAGCCATAACAGCTGTGCTTTCCCCTTTATTGTTCATAAATGTCTGAATTATATTATGACTTACCTCTTATATGGGCCATTGATTCTTTGCAGAGAATCAATAATGTATAACAAGACACCAATGACCAGTATTTTCAATTAATCGAAATTATTACAACTGTAGTATGTCCACAGATTAATTTACTAAAAAGAAACACAGTTACCATTTACAGTGACAAATTAAATGCTAAATTCTTTGCTGTCTAGGGTTCTGAGGGATTTTGGCAGAGGAGAGCAGTATTGAGACAGAAGAAGACTTTTTAAGAAAATGGACATAGCAAATGGAAGATTTATTGGTAACAGCAAAAAATTCTCAATCTTGCTGAATGTCAGAGTCTTCCAGGGAAGAAAATGTAAATCTTCTTTATAAATATGCCAGTCCATTCATTCATCCATCCAGATACGTAATGGTTTTGGAATGTACACATTGATTCATTAAACACAGTTCACTTGGCATTTCAGGTAGCAGGCTAACCTGAAATGCAAACAATTTTATGGGAGGAAAAAAAAAAAAAGTAATGAAAATCAAGTTCTCTTGCATGTACTTCTATACATCACCAACAGTAAGCCCAGGTTGTGAGTCAGCTTATCACTGAAGGTTTTGTTCGGATGTATGAAGAAGAAAGAGAGCTCTTCCTGATTTTCATGATTTTACAGCCTGATCTTCCAGGAGCAAAGGCAGTGCAAATGTTACTTACTCAGGTGCATAAGAGTTGTGATCAGCACAGGGTCTAATTTCCATTGTTAAAAACAGCAAAAATAAAATCTCGATCTAAGAATCCATGAGAAAAACCATGGAACTGGATCACCAAATTTTATAACCCATGGAAACAAAAAGAACAAAGCTTTCTCTCAGCAGTCAGCTGATCCTCTTTAGCACATAAGCAAAGCATTCACCTTTATATCTACTGCGTGCATACACATCCTCGTCATCTTCAAGGGGTGAGTATCCCGATCCTACAATACAAAATAAGAGAAAAAAACTACAGCAAGAAAGGAAATATAAATTAAGAATAAAAGAAAGCTTTGAGAAAAGACATGCAAGATTAGGATGCAATAATCTATGCAATGTCATCAGCACTGGCTTCTCTGAAGCTCAGATTCATAGCAGACCCAGTTTATAGTGAATTTGGAAGGGGCAAATTGATCTGATGATCAAGTGAAATAGTAAATTTCTCTCACTGCTCTAACAGCAATGCTGTGCAATATTAAGTTGCACATGTCAAGTCACAGCTCCTCTGTAATGGAAAGTTCAACTACCATGTAGTTGATCTACTGAGCAGACAGGACGGAGGAGGTACAGGTGAAGGGGCACATCAAAGATTTCACTATAAAGTGGTTCTATAGTGTCAGTGGCTGTTAACAGCCATCAGGCCAAATAGCAGAAGTAAAATGTGAATAACTCAAGTACAACCCTCCTTAACAACCTGTATGACTCTCACATCAAGAGCAAAATATCAAGATACATTACCTGCAAACACAAGTTGCACTCAAACCAAAACCACATTTTGATTTCAAGCAGCCTTCTGGTGTTGTTCAAATAAAGAGACAGCATAGTTTTATACTTTTAAAAACATATGTAACAGCTAAAAACATCAAAAAAGGTAGAAGATGCATCCTAAAAACCAGAAACCACTTGGGCCATCACTATTCAAGTAATTCATCAGTAATGCACAGCAGTTGGCAAAAAAGCCTTGAAAATATCCCTAAGCAACATTTTTTAAAGTTTAGCAGCTTCAGAGCATGTCTAAATTCTAGATAAGTCTTTTCTATAAAGACAGGTTCTTGGAAATTCCACCTCTGAAGAATCTGTCTCAAATCTTTGCATGCAATAGGCAAGTACTCGAGATCAGCACTACATTACAGGAGCTCCTCATACACGGTATCTCAAATTACAGCTACGAGGGTATCTCACTGCCATTTGTTGACATCTGAGTCCACGGTCTATATAAGCTGCTGCTTAAAGGCAAAATTAAATAATTCAGGCACCTCAATAAGCTCCCTAATTTCATGTGCAAATGACACAAATGTTCTGCTGAAATCAGACCCAAGTTTCATTTCTGTCATCATCTGCCAACAGACTCTACTTACAGAAAGATAAACTGCCTAAAAAACAGTGTAACTTTATTTCTTACTCTCTCAGACTCAAGAAAACCCAGTCCACAGATCTGCAGCTTCTCCACAGGAGTAGATTTTGTGCATAGGGTCAGTCTACAGGAGGGCAGTGCCCTCCCCAGCACCAGGCACAGCACTGTTCAGATGTTGGACCACCTAGAGTTGAGACTCTACATCCCCCAGGACCCTTGTCGCCACATTACTGTGCGTTGGGTGCACAGGGGGTGCCCAGGACCCACGAGCCCACAGCACTGGGCAGCTCCTTCAGGGAACTGCAGGGAAGCAGCACATCCATGCACTCACTTCACGTCAAATCAAATTTTTGCACTGCAGCTACGTGAACTATTTAGGCTCCTGCACATGAAAAATCTGGAGAGCTGTGCTCACAGCGGTGCTGTAAAATTAACAAACCCCCACAATTCACCTTGGGCTCAATTCAAAGCTCTCTGTTATCACTGGGAATCCTTCCATCAGTTTTCAGAAAGCTTTGAGCTGGGACCTGATGAGGTGAACTTCTCAACAGCTTCTCCTCTGAAATCAAGTAGTTTATATATAACAAAAGTTTCCTATCGCTTAGAAGCCATTTCTTTTTATATTTATTGTTGTAGTCAAATTTTTGATGCCTAAACACTGACACCTGAGAAACTTCAAACATAAAAACAAACTTTATTGCACTTGAAGTCTGACTGTATAACATAAAGAGCAAACTGTGATCCCCAGAGGGCTTTGTGAAGACCTTGATATGTAAATTAATACCTCTCTAAGCATCCATTTTTTCTTTCAGAAATTGGGATACTCTTAGCTAATTACTCACTTGGAGGTTTACAAAACTGTTACTTCAGTGTTATCAGTAATAATTGTCAGTGTGAAGTGACTTTAGCAATTAAAATCAGTAAATCCTAGAATTATGTGATCCCTTGTGCACTTACCTTTCCTTGGACAAGAAACAATTAAAGGTTTTTGAAAGTCTTTTAACAAAAATTGTCCTTAAAGAGTTATTCACTGCTTCTGCCCTGAAACGAGGCTCGGTTGATGGAACTTGACATCTCCCATTTCCAGCTCATTTTTTAGTTCAAAATGAGAAGAGAGTTGAGTCTACACCGTAGCAATAGTCTCAAGTTGCACCAGGGGAAGTTTAAAATAGCTATTAGGAAAAACTTCTTCATTGAAAGGGTTGTCAAAAGCACTTGAACGGGTTGCCTGGGAAAGTGTCCGAGTCATCACTCCTGCAGGTATTTAAAAGACACGTACATGTGGCACTTTGGGGACATGGTCCAGTGGTGAACTTGGCAGTGCTGAGTTAACAATTGAGCTTAATGAGGCCTTTTCCAAGCTGAATGATTCCATGAATGTACTTAAATATGAATTCCAGCAAAGTGCTAAATTTCCAAATTTTTCAACATTGCCAGAAAATGGAGAACAGAAAAAACCCCTAAAACCAGAGTGATAATTTCCAATTTCAGCTGCATGGCAAATTTCATAGAACAACTAAAAAAGAAAACACAGTGAAAAACAAACAAACCAACCACACCAAAGTTATAATGACACCATGTGTTGTACACACAGAAATAACACAAATTAAATGAACCTAGATGGCATCTTACATGGTGTGCAGGTACTGGCTACTCTTGTAATTGGGAGAAAAGGCTCATTCTCCATCTGGCCTATCCTTTAAAACAGAGGATAGTGTTTGGGAATTCTGCCCATATTCAAACAGCTGATCAGTTTAAGAATGTGTAAGAAGAGGATGACCAGTTTCCACCAGTCAGTCTGTACCACCCGGATTTAGTTCCTCCAGTGTTTTGCCTCATAGTTCTACATTCCACATTACCTGAAGCCATACCAAACACATGAATTTAAAACTTTGCAGCAGCAGACTGTGGAACTCCTTGCAGTATGGCAGGGCTAAGGTCACTCTGAGGCCTCAGAAGCCTGAAAAACGTTTGTGAGGAGGCAGAAACAAACTGGTCACGATCTCCCAGTTAGAGGTCTTTATTTTGTGCATGAAAATACTTGCACTCATTTTATGGTGGTACTAAAAATGGAAGGCTGGGTTTTTCATCTTATTCTTTACTGGCTGAACATTATGTCTCAGAGTTCTGCAAAGCTCAAGTTTAAAATTTGCTTTGGTGAGAGTCCAGTGTTTGTTTAAAAACTGCCTGCTTTGTCAGATGTTTTGTTGCATTTGGTCTGTAAAGTTTAAAAGTCCCCCAAACAATAGTTAGGTATAAATTTTATTTTCTTGCAGAAATCTTAGAATGATAGAACGGTTTGGGTTAGAAGGGACCTTAAAGCACAGAAACTATTTTGTATTCAACAAGAGCTGTGCTGAACTAAGAATGCAGATTAACCAAGTTAATAATCCTATGTGCAGTTTAGTAGCCCAGACGATTAACTTCCAGAGATGCTTAGGAATTTCTCTGCTTGTGTTCATGGAATTACAGAGGTCTATGGCAAAGATTTGAGCTTCCCTGCACACCCACAAACTCTGTGCCACTGTTGTGCTTCTATTGCTTGCAGGTGTAAAGTCTTTCAGGCACAGAAAGTAATTCCATACCAAGAAGATCCCTCTAGGGCTACACACAGATTAATTCACTGTATCTCAGAATTAAGATGCAAGCACCATGTTTTAAAGCACAGGTTTTAACTTGCTTCAAGAGAGATGCCTCATACAAGACTCCATCAAAGAACAGTTCTTTCAAAGTAGTAATCAAAGCACGACCGAAATGCAGAAAAGCTTCAGAATTATCACGTTCAAAGGAGGTCAGAGATGCCTGAAGATTGCATGCCAGCAGTAGCTCATGATTTGTGAAATAAAACAATCCAAATAGGAAAATGCAGCTACAGGTTCTTTTCCCAAAAGATAATCTCTTTTGTCCTCCCTTGCCATCTGTGACACAATGCGATTATGAAGAAATATTGCAGCTGACACCAAGCCATGCAGGTGTTTCCAAACACATTAATAACATGTTGAGAGAACTACTGCTTTACATAGAAGGCAGCCAACAAGATAAAACATATTTCATGTGCTGGCAAAGACTGTGCAATAAAAATAAAAGCACTGCTGCTGGCATAAAACTTCTCCTTCCCTTCAATGAAGTCAGATATCCAGAAGCAGGTAGCCATGCCCATGCAGCTTGGTCTCACAAAAATCAGCGGTGGGGTGGAAATGCACAGATACAGGAGTTAGTGTTAGTCCAGAAAAGTTTTGTAAAGTACAATTCAATTCCTCTTATGAACACACACAGATATCTTAGATACAGCAAATTCAAAGCAAAACACTTTCCACCACTGATTTTGGTTTATTTTTCCCACTCCAGACTGGCAATAAAAAGTGGAAGTGGTTCAAGTGGCTCTGAGTCAATGCAGGCAGAAGTCCTGTAACACAGCTGCAGTCAAGGGAAAGCTGGCACACGAAACAAGAGGCAACAAACACCTTTGCCAACAGACATGTACAATCCAGGAACCTTAGTGCAGTCCTAGGCTGCTCCCAGATACTTTGCTCCACTGTAAATGCACTTACTTTTACTATAATCATGAGTTTAGTGTTAGAATGAACAATATCTTAAAGTGTTGCTGGTAGTATATACACATATAATGACCAAAGGCCTTGGACAGCTGTTTTTTAAATCCTATTTGCTTGAAGCTGTAAAAAAAAAAAAAAAAAAACACCTTATAAAAATTATGTCTTTATATTTAATGAAAACAAATGAGTCATTGCTCTTGTGATATGACAAAATGGGAAGTGAGGATTTAATCCAACGTTGCTTAAATTTTAATTTCAATTTGTGAAATTTATATGTATATCTTTACAATGGGTTTTCAATAGAATATTAAAGAAAATTTAGAAAAAAAAAAGTGAAATATATAAATAAAAGGCCAATGCTATTGAAATAAAGTGCTGATCGCTGTGGAGGAAATAAAAGAAGACCAATAGAGATATACTTGGTAGTTGACATTGGTACAACTTCAAGAGAAACATCAGTTGCCTTTTGTGTTGTTCCATATTTCCCACACAGACCATGTTTCCTTAACTGCAAGATGCCACAACGAATCAGCAAGTAGATGTGTTATGGGGATCAAGCTGGGAGCTGAGCTCAAGGACAGAAATCTGAACATTATGTACATGAACAGAGCCCTAATGAAATGCTGATTTTAATCCTGTCCAGTGAGGTGGGGTTTTTTGTCTCATTGTCAAATAAAACGTTTTGCCTTTTCTCTGCATCTAGTTATTTAAAAGTCAGCTTCTAAGGTTTTTTAAGCTCTCAAGAGGAGTCCCAAGAGTATCTTCCCCTCCTTTTTTAAAGGACTCCACCTGAACATGGATCTTACAATAAACTGAAATCCAGAAAAACAAAATGAATGAAAGAAATCCCTGATCCTCTGGAAAGGCACCTAGTTGTGCCAGCAGGAGACTAACAGGGAGGTGGCTAGAGGAAAATGTTTCCTTTGCTCAGGCCATGAGGAATTCAAAGTTGGATTTTTGCTTAAGGAACTCTTCAATAAATAATGCTAAGAAAATTAATGGCAGCATCTCCCCTTACGATCAGAAAGTGTCAGTACCAGAGGCTGTTACCAAAGAAAGGACTAAAAGTGTCATGAATACTAAAATATAAACCAATTCACCTGAACTTTAATCAATAGTTTTATGGAAGGTCAGCACATGAATTCTATCTACATAAAACACAGCTATACAGCTGCATACTACACAACATATTTGTTATCCTGAGCACATATGTGGTCTAAGCCAGATTTTAAGCACAGCAGGAAAGCAAAACCTTCATTATTTACAGCAGCATTTGGGTTGTCCAGGGATATAGAACATCTCCATACAGAAGAGTTTGCACTCTGTGCCTGACAAAATACCAGAGACTCTGCAAAGGCTGTCCACACTTTGCCCATGCTCTGGACATCCGTGTCTCTGGTTTCTTTACTGTTCCCACAGCATCATCCACCAGTAACACTTGTCTACAGCTAAACACAGACTCTGTCTCGTTCTGTCAGATACCAGCTCATCTAAATTATTCCCAACCTTTTCACCAGTCAAATGGACTACAAAACTTCAATCTACCTAAGCACGAAGGCAACTAAGGAAATCCCAGCTATTTTATAACCATGCAACGTGTGCCCACCTGCCCTCTGTTTTCCAGGTGAGCTTCTCACAGCCCTCTGTTTTCCAGACTAGCTTCTCAAAACACTTGCACTGCTAATGTGTATTTGGCCCTTTTTTCCACAGTGGCTTAGCAGCCTGAGCTGAGAATGACCCACCTCTATCCTGCTAGCAACCCCTCCTCTTCCACCAGGACTTTGGATACTGCATGACCCCCAGCATTACCTGTGACCAGTGTGTGGGGGCACTCCATTTCCAAAGCTGCTTTGATGATGGAACTAATTATTTAAACATCCTGGAAATCAAACTAATGTGTGAATTTGGAGCCATGAGGAAATGATGTACTGACAGGGACCTTAAGAGCTTTCGCCTCATTGAAAGAACGCAAGGCAGGTCTATTGATAGCATGGTTCAGCTGTGCATAGATGCTGTCATCAGAGTTTCCTTTGAGCTGGAATCCTCCAGGAAATGGGGTAAGCTGCATATTGGTGAAGTCAACAGCCACCCTACCTGGTCAGCCTCTGGGTTACCTGAGAGGAAGAAAGGATGCCTTAGGGACTGGGATAAACCCACTTTGATGCTGCACTGGTTTCTATCCTGGGTGGCAGGGCACATCCCCACCAGGACAGCAGGCCCTGAGGACGAGTCCCCCTTCTGTGGCATGAACTCCTCTAGTCGTCAAGTTGTCTCCTCTAGAGACAAAAAAACCACTATCACTTTTAGAAAAGATTATTATCTTTCAAGATCCAGAGAAATAATTCCTTTGAACATACTTCAATATACTTTTTTCCCTTATACTAAGACATTATAGAATCTTTAACATAGGGCTTACTTTTTAGGAATAGACTGAAAAGACAGAAAAACAGGAGATCAACTATAGGAGGCCAGTAAGGGATTGAAAGGTGATAGAACTACCAACAACTGGTTAATTAATAACATTTAAGCTGAAAGTCTCTTTAATGGCATGTTCTAGTGGACTATGGGTTAACTTCCCAAAGGAGAAGATTGAAAACTAATCCTGACCTATTCTGAATTGCTGACAGATAAAAGAAATCTTTCCCCTTTCTTTAATGCTGACATTGGAAACCGGCGTATCTCAGTACCTAACTTTCAATACTACAGCACCACCAAAAATTACTGGTTTTTGTATACTCGAATCATGTGTTATTTCTGAAGCTCTGCAATTTTAAGAAGACTTTTCAGATTCTATGAGGAGATTAAAAGTAAAGCTCCCTAGGAAAAAAATCTCACCTTCCGGTGTCAGACACTACACCAACAACTGAAAACTAACACCAGGGGCTGCCTGTAACCCACAGGAAACTCTCCAACAAGTTCCTAGAAAACAAGGGGGTGGAAAAATGTGATGTTACAGACTATGATCTTCTCTTGCTCTTTAGTAAGTGGAGTCACACAGCGTGAGAAGCAATGCAGAGCAAATATAAAACCTGAATTGGCAGTGAGAACACTTGAGGACTTCTCTCCTGAGTCAGCAGGTCAAAAACTGAGCAAAGACAACAGATAACTGGTGGAACACAAAAAACCCAAAACCAACCAACCAAACAAAAAACACCAAACCCTCAAATTTAATAACAAGCTAATTAACTTAAGGAAATAGTAAAAAACTGCTGTCAAGGCTCAGGACATAGGAATTTAATTTAATTTATTTATAAAGACTAGTATTAAAAACAGCCTAAAGACAAACAGTATTTATTATGGAGTTCACAGCCAGAAGCACAGAAGTTGTATAAACAAATTGATGAGAAATAGCATTAATCATATCTTAAGGTAGAGTCATAAGATCTTTTGATGAAGCTAGAATAAAACAGCATTAGATTTTAAAGGAACATTTGAGACACACCCTCCAAACCCTTGCTCTTTTTTCATTAACATTGATGTCAGTGGCAAATCCCCATCAAAGGATGTTCTTACAAGAGGATAAACAACTTTCTTTCTGAAAGAATGGCTATCAAGATAAGGATAGAATGATTTTTCCTAATCCTTGCAATACACATTTTGGACTTCTCCTCGTTAACTCACTTCCTTGCTTCAGCAGAGCCTCCATACCACTCAGTCAGGCAACAAACAACCGAGGAACGCAAGAGCCAGAAGTCCCTTCCCAGCTAGTGCAGGGCAATGGACACAGTGACCACACAAGCCTACCTCCCAACTCCTCCCACCTGCACCACATTACCCAGCAGTGCCCCATTCCTTCTCCCCATCCTTCCCATCCTGCAAAGCCAAGAGCAGATAGTGGGGGGCTGTGGTCAGCACTGCGGTCCTCAGCAAGAAGGATGATGCCCTGGCTCCTTCAGCTCCTTGAAATGCAGCTGCAGGTCATGCCCCAGTCTCTTGACATCAGGAGGGTGCTGGGGAGCAGCTGGGCTAAGCAGGGAAACACAGAGTTGTGCTGGATTTGGTGCAGCTTTGTTACCTAAGGATGGCCACACTCTGTGGCCCTTTTCTTAAGGGGAGTTTGATACACAGGCATGGCTGAACAACATCTGGCAGGGATGGCAAGCTGCAGCATGCAAGCTGGCTTCAAATTACTGAAGTCAGGGTATATTTAACAGAATTAGGATCTTTTAGTCAGTTCTACGAATTTTAGTTTTCCACCAAATCGGTTTAGTACTGAAAAAACACTCAAGTTTTATAAACATCCTGAATATGGCAACTTAAGGCTCCAAGAGAAACTTGTAGCAGAACAGGTATTGTCAAATAACAGATTTATGGATTTGCTGCTATTCTTGTTACACAAATGTTTCTTCTGGGTGTCAAAATATTACACTGGAGACATACACCAAAGATCAGTTGTTTGTCTTACAAAGGCAGGGTGGGGATGCCATCATATTTCTCACTGATTACTCCTCACAGAAGCATCCAAGTCTAAAAAACTGACTTCTGAGATTTCAGGGCTTGCCATTAAAAACCTGCAAGTTTGTCATAGGGACCTGAGACATGGATGTAAAAAGCAAGCACGTTAAACACAATGGAAAAGCACAAAGCTAGCAATAATTCTCACAGAAAAATGAAACTATTGCCTAAATTGATACTGAGTTAATACATGGCAAATATAATGTGGAATTTTACCCAAAATCCAGCTGGAGATCAAACATGTGAGACACATCACTACTCATAATGCTCCCACCAGCTCAACTCTGCCAGTCCCTTGCTCATCAGGCCCCCCATGATCCCATTCTCTGCTCACTGCCTCTGGACTGCTGAGGGAGACCCCTGTTCCACTACCAGCCTTCATGGAACCAGGACAAACCTAATCCTGGAGTCCTCTCTGTAGAAATGAGAATTTTTAAAGCCTTTCCTTTCCCCCTCCTCCTGCACCTCCGCCCCATTAATTGAAAAATATCAATTCTACAGATTTTTGTGTATCATAACCAGGTGCAACATTTCAGAGAAAAATAACCTCTTCAGCTGGGGAACCTGCATAGGTTTTGCAAACAGCTATAATATGATTTAGAACACCCAGAAACAAACCTAAAATCAAACGCGCAAGTTCTTCGATTCAGTGCTCTCACATTCCATTTGCAAATCTGATACCATGTCACAAAAAATGGTCAAAATGTGACATGCATTTCCATTGCAGACAGATCAAATAATAACCAAAGGATTCACATGCCTGCCTATGTACAAATGTGTTTTGCGTCGTGTTCATTTCTTTTAATGATTTAAAGTTTCCCTTCTTTCTTATGAAATTTTACCAAATTACACAACATTAGAAGCACACTGTACATTCATTTCCACAGTGTGGTATGTTTTTTGTGCAAAATACAACCAGCATCACTTCCTCGCTGTTCATATACAAACCTGTACTGGCCTTGCTACACCAAGGAAAACGGGATATTACATTTAGCAGGAACTTCCAGCAGAAGGCAAGGGGTTGTAAAGTTGTACATGGCAGCTATCCAGTCATTTGCCTCTTGCTGGTCTGCCCCTCTGCAGTGGACAGGCTCTTATTTGCAGAGGCACCAGTTCAACAGCAGCCTGAGACAAGTCAGCCTCTGCTGGTAAGAAATCAGGCCAAGGACAACTCCCAGCAACACCTGACTTCCAACTCCTTTACCCAGCTTGCTCTAAGAACAGAAATCATTTTCTGGGAAAAAGCAGATATACTACAGCTTGTTTCAACCATTCCTGAGTCACCCTCTGATTTGGCAAGGAGCTGTCAGCAGGACCAGTCCATCAGTCAGCTGCCTGATGTGGAGCTTGCTCCAGCTGTCAAGAGTTTTTCAGGAGTTTTTACAGAGCTGAAGCATTCTCATCACAGGTGGATGACAACTAAAAGCTCAAGAGAGATGAAACCCTATGCAAACTTCTAAGTTGCTGTATACCAGGGAGCCTGCCAAGCTCTCCTCCACCCCTGCTCACACACACACACAAAGTACCTCACTGCAGTGGCAAGGATTCCTCACAGCTCTTTCCACAGTGAAAATTAAAAGTGACTAGGAACTGAACAGGACAGTTTAAAAAGAACTGTTTGGAATTCAAAACATATGTCCCTGTGTCAGGTCTCGCAAGGGCTTGGAAGGAGGGTGAGCAGGAGAAGAGCTGCAGTTTGTTGAACAGAACTTGGTGGACGGGGCCTTACAGCTGAAGTTTATTTAAAATGTGTGACAACTCATCTATGCAGCCATGAGGCCTCATTTATGTTTTCTCTTGTTTTCTGTTGCCATTTGTCAGTCCTACTTACCATGGTGTCTTCATGCAAGAAAGACCAAGAACATTTTGGAGGGCATGACTTCTTGTGAGCTAGAACCCTGAAAACCGTCAGGCTCTACACCACAAAGTCCATTATTAATACTTTAATTTATTTGCATGTGTTACATTCTACAAGCTTAATATTTTTCTGTTCCCTGTCCCACTTTCTCATGGTCTTTGTGCAATAAACAAAATGCTAATAGCAGAAGAGTAAAGAGAGACTGGGATTGTGCTTTAGAGACAACATTCACCCACTGCAAATAAATCAAACCTCATTCTCTTTGTGAGAGGCTTACAAGTAGGGAAATATTTTATAACACAGACGGAGGACTTTTTTAATTCCTTTGTACTGATCTGTTTTAGCAAACCAGCTTACTCTTCCAACAGGGAAATGAGCTTCTTATCTCTTTCTGATGAGTTAAAAGCTGTCTTTTATTGAACACAAAATATATATGCTTTTTAGTGTATGTTATAGCTAAAATTTCTGAGTGATTTTATAAGTATGCCACATACTAAAAGACATCCCTACAAACTGGCAGACAAAAGTATTGCAAAAGAATAATTCTGCATAAAAATAAAACCAAGTAACTTAAAGGACTGCAATACATGTCCTGTGCTGTTACTGGTATCTAAGAGGTCTGAAATGACTTGCAGGCATCTAACAATAGTTTAATATTCTTTGTTTGGACATTCAGTAGGAGAGGGTTACGGAATCCCCAGTCAGAAACACTTGTCTTAACAACAGAGCCAAAAACCAATTCAGGTGTTCCTATTTTCCAAAAAGATGACAAGCTGTCAAACAGTTAACCACTGCAAGCTTCTAATGCTGGTGAAAAGGGCAAAAAGGTATCAGGGACACGCCAACAGCACTGCTGGTGCTTGTACAAAGGCTACCTTCCCTTATTAAAAAACTAGTCAGTATTTGATGCATTTCAGCAGACATTTCCTCCAAACCAAAGCAAGTTTCCAGTTCTGGTTATGTCCATTTCTCCCAGACATGTATTTCCTCTCCCATTATGATACATGTCAGGTACCCATGAGAAACTCAGAATGTGGTTCCTGGCACCTACACACCCAGAAGCTGTAACTGAAGCAGTAAGGAGAACAACAGAAAGACTGGCCGGGCCATCACTCAGGTATACCCACAGCTACAGGCCCAGCTCACCCCTTTTCAGCTTCAAAGAGACCCAAAAGGAACCTGTAGCATTTCCAGAACTAAACATACCAACAGAATTTCACCTAATACAATAAACTGCACATGAAATGGCAGTAACTGTAGTTGATGCATAAATTAATGTTTTTAGTCAAAGCTCTCCAGACAAACCAGATTACAGAGGGGATGCAGACACAGGCCAACCAGCTGCCTTAATGTGACAAAAAGACATCAGTGATACAAAGTTGAAGCAAACGACCATTCAGACACCAGTGATACAAAGTTGAAGCAAACGACCATTCAGACACCTTCACAGGAACCGTACTCACCAAGTCATCCCGTTTTTTCTTACTGCAGTAATAAGAAAGGTATCAGCATTCAGCATGGAGCACTCACATCTACTCCTTTCCCAGAAAAGTAAAGCATGGGAAAGATCTTTTTATCCTTTGCTTGGTTGATTTTTTTCTTTACACATTTCACTGCCGCTGTAACTCAGTGCCAGGTATACTGTTCCTGGTATCTACCTCTGGGCAATTTAAAACAGTGGATGTCTGAGAGCCAACATGTTTTTAAGTTTCAGGGATAAATAGACAGAGGCATGTTAATTTTGGCCTCTTTTACTTATGAGTCACACAGTATAACTAGAAAGCCACAGCGGAAGGACTCAAGACAGGCAGATTAGAATCAAGTAATTATATTCAACTGCATTGCCCTAAAGTTGACAACTCTAAAGAAAACTTTAATTGGCAAAGGCTCATAACTGAGGCAGGAGTTGGAAGCAGTATCTCCCCCCATCTGGCCAGTCAGTGTCAGGAAGCCTGACAAAAGACCTCTGAGAGACACCAGCATGGGCCACAGAGCCATAGCAGGTTAAAACTCTCATGGTACAGCCTAAAAAGAGACAGACTTTGCTGAGTGACTCATGTTGCCAGCCCACACTGGTTAAGTGTAGGCTTTGGGTAAACTATGCAGCTCGACAAGGCATGGCTGGAGAAGCCTGAATACATGACTACTTTCAAACTGCAATGCTATTCTTAGTGGATGTATGTACAACACATCTAAATCCAGTACCCTAAATAACAATGGCATTTCCTGAAAAGAACAAGAAGAGGGCGAGAAGTAGGGAAGAAAAAAAAAGACTTCTTCAATCACACTGCTCAAATGATAAGAAAATCTGTTCAGAATTGTGGCAATTTTTAAATTTTACAGTCATTTCAGAATCTTCAAAATAAGATTAACTTAAAAACCTTCTAAACCATCCAAATTGCATATGTGCAGTACTCTCACATAAGCATATTTTTGTCCACAGTGAGATTGGGAGCAAAGGACAGCACTAACATAAAATTTTATGTTACATATTTTACTGCAAAGCTGCAGAAGTTTCTTCTGTGTCTCCCTGAAGGACATAGTTGCACATCACAAATCAAAGACCTATATACACATACGGAGATATTTACTCACCAGTTTCAAAAAATGAATGCAACAAAGAATCTTTACGATACCCATCCTGAACGTTTCGGTTGTGGGGGGTTTTCCCCCTCCTTGAAAACAGCTCATAATGACCTGCTAGTGTCTCACAAGAACAATCCAGAACATGCATCATTTCAAGCACTCTCCTTTCTATTTCAGGTCTAAGCACCAGGCAGCAAAACTTGGTCTCTCAGAGCAGCTAACCTGAACCCCACTGATGTCATCTGTCCTCAACCAAAGACACATTTTGATTGAGCAAGCAAAAAGCATGAAATTATACAAACTCACTCTGCTCAAATGGCAAAAACCTTTGCCAAAAATGTCCAGCTGCCCCCAGCTTGAGCTGCACAGGCTGGCAGAAGCTCAGTGCTCTGACATGGCTGGAGGTGTTTCCCTCTCCCAGCCTGTAATTTGCCCTGCATGCTGCCAGGAGGGGATGGCAGCTCTTCCCAAAACTGAGCCAACATTCGACAGCCAAAACCAGAGCAGTCAAGACCAGCAGAAGGACAGCTGAAGGAAACAGCACCATCCAGAGCCACAAAATGGGTTCCACCCTCAGCACTCTTTTCACATTAAACAGCACAAGAGGGCACAGGAAAACATCCTAGAAAAATCTGAGTCATGTCAGGCTTCCCTCTCCCCAGAGGCTTTGAGCAATGTGCTGTGAGATCCCATGAGAAACCTCCACAGTACTCACACCCAGGGAGCCAGGGAGGCTCATGCAGGGGAAGGCAGAAAGCTGGGCAGCCCACCCCAACGTCAAGAGGTTACGTTAAAATATACAAGCAGGAGAGTAGCAAAGAGTTGGAAATTGCTTCCTGGGTGAAAGAAGCAGCACACAATGGGAATAAATGCAGGTTTGGGAAAAAGTCACACACACAGTGACAAAAAGTCACTCCCACATTGCAGACATGCCCAGGAGCCCTGGCCAGGGTCCAGACTTGGGCCTTGCTGTACAAGCACCTGATCAGGGACTGAGGCAGCAGGGATGGGTAGGAGGAAGCCCAGGACAGCCATGGGGAGAACACAGAGTCCATAGGAATAGGCTACAGGCCACAGTTGTCTAATGTTTCCCGGAGGGAATAACTCTCAAAAGTAACCAAAATAACGGATATTGTTGAGAAGGGTATCAAGGAACACAAAGTAGCTGATTTTGCAAAGGAGCGCCTGCTAAGTGCTAGAGAAGAAAGCACACAAATAGCGCCAAAAGTAAAATCAGGAGGTGGTGATGGGGACCAGCCAGCCACATCAGGGAACTGCAGAACAGCCAGCCCACTAATTCCTTTTTTGGGAAGCAAAACCCGACAAGCAACAACACTCTGTCCTCAAACAAGCTTTTCAGCAGAAAAGCTTCCTTTTAACAATAGTCCAGCACCAAGGCATTTTGACAGACTCGCTTTTGCAAGCTGGTAGTGGGCTCTTAACATTATCCCAAGCTAAATGCATTATCCCTCCATCTTCAGAGAAATGAAGAGGGGGATGTAATTTTAGACATTTTCTCCCAGGAAAAATCCCTGCAGCTGCCAAGAAACACTAGTTAGAGGCAATGGTGGATGGGGAAAGGATTTCTTACCATCCTGATGCTGCATTTGACAGAGTTTTACTCTCCTTGTAATTACTCCATCCACATTTCTGTGCATCACTGTATATGGCAAAGACATCATTTATTTCCTCAAGCACAACACAATCTCGTCAAGATTGTTCAAGAAAAACAAAGGAAAATATAGGCAATGTGAAGCTTACAATATGCATTAACTTGGGGAAACGTAATTAATTTCCATGGGTCTCAAAAAATACAAAAATCCTCTCTCTTCACGTGAAGATATGCCTAATGACAAGTTAAAGTGGTTTCAAACTCTGGCAGAGTCCCTAAGTGGCTCATTTAAGTTACAGGAAAGACCACAATAGTTAAAGTTAAAATCCATGATTTGGAGCCAATTTCAAGGTACTGCAGCATAAATTTTCAGTTTGAACAACCTTAACAACCTCTGAACAACATTTACAATCAATAGTTAAAAACAGTAGGCAACACTATTCAGATAGTGGACTTTTATACAGGCGCCTCCAGTGGCGAAAAGCAAGGAAGAGCAAGTAAGTCTAAGCAACTTGCCTAAGGCTATATATCAAATATGTAAGCAGTCTGATTTTTCAAATCACTGGCTTACTCAACTGAATGCTGACACAACAGCATGCCAAATCTAGTTCCCTGCACCTTCATCAGCCGCAAATTAGACCAATCAATACCCATTCTGTTCCTAACTCCAAAGTGAGAGAATAAAACCATACTTCAGCAATGTTCATTTCCAGGTAATTATTTCAACTGTTGGAGAGACAAGGAGACTAAAGCAAAACACGCATCAACATTTCCAAATTACTTTGAGAATCAATGTTTTTGACAATCCAAATACTTTTTTGAATCCATGTTTTTGATAAATATGAATAAGCTCATACACATTTTTCACAGACAAGAACCTCACTTGTACTGACCATAATCTCGACTGCAAACTTTTATGAACACCGTGTTTTTACAATGTAGATGTTTTGGAAGCCTGTGTCATGTCTGCCAGCATTTACTACTGCAGTGGACCAAGAATATAATGGGTACAGCAGTTTGCAGGCATGAAGAATAACTGTCATTGATGGTTCTACTGTATCTCCTGTAGCATCTGCAATGCTTGCCTAGACCTACCAACCCAAGCTGTTACAGGCAGTTCTCTTGTCTCTGCTTTCTGGTGAGTTGTATTTTGCTGTGAGAGAAAGGACAGTTCAACAACTCATCAGAAAGTTTTCTTAATTTCACTCCTTGTTTATGTGCTCTAACCCTGGAGATTTCAGATGCTGCTAGAGAGCGAGCAAGCCGAGCAGGCCGAGCACGGAGGATGAGATGATCTGATTACTTAAGGACCACTCAGAAAGAAATGTAGTAATTTGAAAATGCTTAAAAACCCATAAGGAGTTTTCTGTAGGGAATTACTACAGCTCATGAAAATGGTGTACTTCACAAAGAATATGTGAAAGCAGCTTCAGGAGATGAGTTAACACTATTGACTGACAAAAACATGACATATCTTATGTCTGAGGTCACTTGAGAATGTAATTTCTATTAGTCTGCTCATCCAAAGCACAATTGGGTAAAGCTGTGCCTTAGAATATCCTTATCTGCTTGGATTCATAACATCACAGAATGGCCTGAGTTGGAAGGGACCCTGAGACCATCTAATTCCAACTGCCCTGCTGTGGGCAGGGACATCTTTCACTGGAGTATTCACATGACAGTTTTTATCCTGCACTTGGACTGCAAGTGAAGCAAGAGCAGCCTTTCTGTTCTGTGCTTGGGCAGCACACAACATATCCAGCTCTAAACCCACCACAGGCTCATGAACAGCACCCACAGCTTCAGGAGACCAGCACACGTGGAGCTAAGCACATAAATGGATCCTGGACATCCTTCCACACAGCTTGTCACATAGGATTAGTAGACTGTCACCAAGCTGTATTTAAATGAAAATCACAAGAAAAGAGTTCTCAGCTGGCACAAGAGGCCCCCACCCTTGGCAGTGCAGGGCACCAGCTGCTCAGGGGCTTGGAGACTGTTCCTCGACCATTTTGCAGCTTGGTCTGATGGACAGGAGCTACAAGCAGGAATCAAGTTCTTGTGTTGCCAGAGTTTTAAAGCCTGCCATATGACTTGAAGCAATCTTAAATACTTTCTTCTTTCAGTTTTGTCCTCCTAGCCTTTGTCTATTTATAGTATAAACTCCACTGGGCAAGGCCTGTCTCTCTCTGAATGGCTGAAGCAAAGTCTCACCCACAGATGCACTCCTTGCTCTACAATGCAACTTTTAGAGGAGCTACCCTTTCCACCACAAGACTTCCACTACACATATTTAATCCATACATATATACATATATTACAAGCATACAACACATATATATTGCTTTCATTGCATTAAATCTCATATAGCTTCTGAAAATAGTTCTATATTATTATGTGGTCTTCACATGATTTTAATGGCATCGCTCTTGAGGTTCATGGTCCCTTCACACCAATACCCTGTTCTAATGCAGAGTTCCTCTTAATTTTATTATAGATTAGCATTTCATTCACCTGCTAAAAGCATAAAGACAGGAGTACAACAATCTCACATCATATAGCACCATTTGATTTCATCTCCACATATCCAAAATACCAAACAAGTGATTTCTGTATGTACATATGTACAGCTGCACACTCCCTGAAGCTACTGGAGAGTCAGCAGAGCTCTACCCAAGCCCAACAGAGTAAGGAACTAGATGGTTTTTCACACCTCAGAAAGCCATAAAAAAAGATAAGAGAAGCTGTGGGGAAGAGAAGAAGAACCTGACAGGGGAAAAAGTCACTAAAGAGCTCAATGATCATATCTCCCTTAGGGAAAAGGTTTTAAGCTTGTTTTTAAGTTCCAAAAGGTGCATCTCTAAAATGTTCTTGAAAATAAAACACTGTTCTCTGAGTTGTGCCACCAGAGAGATTTTATCAGTGCATCAGCAGCTTTGAATGTATCAACGTGACAATGTCACAGGCGTACAGGTAAAACAGCTGCTGCTTCAAATGCTATTAAACTTTTCAAGAACTTTAATTATTTGGATATTTCTCAGTTGCCTTCCTTATACTAAGGAGACAATTAAATCAATTGCATTATCACAGGTGGAATACTGGCTTGATTTTTACTGCCTCCCATCAAATACTGACAGCAGGACTCTTAGGGCATGTAAATTACTTCTATTTCATGTGGTGTTTAATACAGTTTTTGGATTGTGGAGCATAAACGTCCTACACCAGAACCTTCAATGTTACTAAATTATGAATTCAAGAGCTGATTAGACTACTTCTGATGTTTAGAGAACAACCCACTATTGAATATAAATATTTTGTATGAATCCAAAACAGATTCATTGGCTTTGTCTCCAAAGTAGCCAATTCTCAACATCTTGGTAAGAGTTCAATAAGCTTGTGCATGTATAATCAAGAGACCACATACACACAATCCTGTGGGGATTCTTCAAGGGAGTCTATTTTAGTTTACTTAATGGCATTCTGTACCTAATGTGCTACATACCAACACAGTATCATTAAATAAAATATCTATTTAGAGTTTCACCAGAATTCATGTTGAGACTACAGATCTGGCAGAATATCATATTTTTGGTATTAAAAACAAACAGAAGTAATGGAACATGAAACACTAACTTTATATTAGGGTTTACAATTACAGCTGATGATGATTTAAGCCCTTTGGAGCCTCTGACACTAAGCATAAGGGGAAAATTGGACTTTCAAATGAGTGAAAGTCTAAACAAGCAGGCTTTTGTGCAGCCAACTTGCAGATTGCACATAAAAATAGATTTTTGAGATTGGAGAGGTTACATTTGGCCTTTTAAGAAAAAAAGAGGACAGGATATTAGCATCCTCTGCAAACTAATTGAAAACTAACATTCACATGAACTGCAAAGTAAAGCATTCACTCATCTTCCTAAGAAAATAGAGTTTGGCAACACAATAGCCCTCAGAGAAATGCCAGACAGAAACTTCTGTTGTCTTTGTTGATTTAGCAACTGATGCGTCCAATACCTTAATGTTTTGTAAAGAAAGAGGATAAACTCGTGTTCCAACATCTTTCAGGTTGGAAAGAAGCCACTTGAAGTGTGCCAACAAAAATACAGAAAGCTTAACTTCAAGTCACAAATACCACCATTATGCCATTTTATGCCCCTCCATGGGCAGAACTACATTTTAAGTAGGGATAACTCCTAGATACAAAAAATGGATGTTGCCAACCCACAGAGGCTCTCTGCACACACAGCTGTGGGTTGTTTTAGGCACCTTTCTCACCTGTTCACTGCCTCTCTTCTCTTTCAACCCCCAGTTATAACACACCTCAATTTGAAGCAATACACATTTTGAAGCCTCTCTTCTGACCACAAATTCTCATTGACTACACCTGTTAAACTACCACACTGGCATTGCTTGTAATATCTGCCAAATCAGAAATGTTTAATCTGACAAGATGCAGCTGCTTTAAAGCAGGCAGACCCACATAACCATTTCCTTTTGTGTAGAAATTGACCTAAACTTGAACTCATTTCAAATTTTGCTAAAAGAAATGCAAACAATTAGAAGTAAAACAGCATTAACATACTTTAAAAAAAAAAAACAACTAGGTAATTAACAACCCTGCCAGATCACCCGTTCATTTTCCACACTGAAAACTTGAGATCAACTTTCTGCATTGACAGTCTCATCCAGGCACCAAAAGCTGATGAAAGACTCCTAAGTACCAAGATCCGAGAGGCAGGGCTGGCCCATCGGGCAAATACTCGCCCTCTATTTATAGTTAGTGGCACTATAGAGCCCTGTACTACTTCGGCAGCTTTGAGCGGGTGTCTTCTCCCCTCTCAGCCCTCTCCAAGCGTGCCAAGGTGGCACGGAGGTGCAGATGCGATGCCCTGCGCGAAAACCGCCACCAACCTGCGCCCCGCGCGTTTCAACCCGACACGAGTCCAAGTTTTCAATCGCGCCCAAGAACTCGCGACTCCAAACCGTGGATGCGGCTTCATCCGAGCTGGCGGGTGTCCCGGGAGGCGCCGAGGGCAGGACAAGACACGGAGGGCGAGACAAAGCGGGGAGCAAGCGAGCAGCGAGGGCTCCCCGGCCCCTCGGGCTGCCGGGGACACCGCGGCGCTCCCGCCGCCCCCACCGGCCCCCGGCCCGGCGGGACGAGACGGCTCCGCTCCCGGCTGCTGCCCCGCCGCCCCCTTCCCTGCCCTTCCCTGCCCTTCCCTACCCTCGTACTCCAGGCTGGGGCGGGCGCCCAGGGCGAGCAGCGCGGCGAGGCGCAGCCAGCAGCTCCCCATGCTCCAAACGGCGGCGGCTCTTCCCGGCCGAGGGCTGCGCGGCAAAGGGGCAGGAGGAGGAGGAGTGGGACGGAGACATTCTCCGAGCGGCTCCTGGGCGCTGCCGGAGACTCCTCCTCCTCCTCCTCCTGCTCCCCCTGTTTCGCCTCCCGCCGGGACCGGCGGCGGCAGCGCGCGCTGGAGGACGCGCGTTGGTCTTTGAGGGGTTCCCGTTCCCTTCCCCTCCCTTCCGACGTGGCCCGGAGAGAGGCCATAGAATCACGGTTTGCGTTGGAAGGTGACCTTGAAGATCACTTATTTCCAATCCCCCTGCCGAGGGCAAGCAGGCTTTCAAATACACCGGGTTGCTCAGAGCCCCATCCAACCTGGCCCTGAGCACTTCAGGGATGGGGCAGCCACAACTTCTCTGAGCAACCTGTGCCAGTGCCTCACCACGTTCACAGTAAAGAATTTATGCGTAATGTCTCATCTATTCTCTGCCAATTTGAACCCAATCCTCCATTTTCTGTTACTACAAGCTCTTGTAAATAGTTCTGTCCCATCTTTAAGTTCCTTTCTGCTACTGAAGGCCGCAATTAGGTCACCCCGAAGCCTTCTTTTTTCTAGGCTGAACAATCCCAAATCTCTCAGCCTTTCCTCCATTGCTCTGATCAACTTGGTGTCTTCTTCTGGACTAGCTGCCAACAGGTCAATGTCCTTCCTCTGTTGGGGACCCCAGGTTTGGATGCAATTATCGAGGTGGGAACTCACTAGGGCACAGTAGTGGGGCAGAATCACCTCCCTTGAGCTGTTTTTGCTGCAGCCCAGATGTGGGTTTCCCACCCAGTGCTGTGAGCCCAGACCTGCTGTGCTGGGCTGACCTTAACCAGGGCACTGAATGGCCGTAAGAGGGTGTCTGTCACAGGTGTCTTCCCTTCCCTCCTCCAAGGCAGGAAGGGAGCCTGTCCTTAATGCCTGACAGTCCCTGTGAGTGAGGTGGGGATGGGGAAAGCGAGCCCTTCATGCTCCCTCCAGTCCCTTCACTAGTGAGGTGGGACCTCGCTGGGGAAGCAGCCTGCATCCCATCGCATCCCATTCACAGCATCACAGCATCACCCAGGTTGGAAGAGACCTTAGAGATCATCATTCCAGCTCGAGTAGTAGTGTGGGCCCAGGCAGGCCTGCTGGCAGCAGTGCAAGGAAAGAGATTGCACTTTTCAAGATGAGCTGCTCTGGTTGCTCAGCAGTTTGCAGATGGCTCAGCCTTAAACGTTCAAAAAAATCATCAAGTCATGAGAGTCATAAAAAAAATCTTTGGAGTCATCACATTTCCCATTAACTTTTTGAGCTGCTAGGGTATTCTGGAGTCACATTTTCAGGCTCTGTTCCATAACCACAGAGACTAGAGGCTTTTTTTTTTCTGACTTTCAGAGGAAAGCAAATTCCCCAGTCACTCCAAATTTACAGAAGCGAAGGCTTCAGGCAGAGCATCATGTGTTTCAACACTTTTAAGTTTGAGATCTGTCAAGCCTGCAGCTTGACTACAGGTAAACTTGGTTCTTATTTCTTTTTGCACTTCCCAACATGAGTATCTAATGCATGCTCTATACTGGTGAAGGTGTGGGAAAGCCCTGATCCCAGACAGAGTGGTGCCTGTAAAGTTTTTTGCAGGGGCAGTACGAGGGAGCAAGCCCAAGGAGTTCCTAGGGACACCCTGCACACTGCACTGTTTGCAGCAGAGCACAAATAGGGAAACACCATCTAGTCAAGAAAGGAGTATTTCTTTAAAAATAAGAGACATTGAATTGCAGAGGGAGGAGGGTCATCTCAAAGGGAAATGTTGGTCTGAAAACAAAAGAGGTGCCAGTTTTGCCATGCTTTGAGGCTGGCTATACCAAAGTGACTTAGGAAAGAAGGGATTTTGCTGGCAATTAAAATAAAAATCTGTGTGGTTGCTATGTTTGGGAGCTTTCTCCAAAATGTTTTTGCTTGGATCAGGAGTGCCCCTGAATATCTCCCCACTTGAATATACTACATTTGGCGTCTGAGGCTGAAATGGGTTAGGGTTAGTGAATCTCTTCCACCCATGGGGCCAAGATAGAGCTCCTCTTGAGTAAAATACCTGATGGGTGTGGTTGGGCACCGGGGCCTCAGCACCAACTGTTTTCCAAGATGCTCTGCCCAGTGTAGAGGCAGTTTGAATATGCTGGTCTCCAATATTCTGTTTTTATCATCTTGATTAAAAAAACAAACAAACAAAGAAAAAACCCCAAAACCCTCAACCCAAACCAACAAAAACAATGGCAATATCATCAGAGCCACTGCAATTTCAGAGCCTAAGGAACAATTAGATTTCCCTGTGAGAAGAGATTAAAAAGATAAACATTACTCTGTTTAGAACTGCAGCAGGAGTTGTTTAACCTATTATTATTTGCACTGATATCATAGAAAAGATAAAATAAAAGGTTAGAATTCTGTAGTAAATGGTGATAATCTCTGTAGTTTTTCTGTGCTGCAAATCTTTGGTAAGAGTTCAGCATTTGAATGTACTGGAACAATAGAGGTACCTGAAACAGATCTTACTGGGTCAGGTATCTCTTGCTTTCTCTTTGTGTATTGTCCTTGTAGCTGCCCATTTTCCAAACACTATCATTCATTCACATAGTCCTAAGAGTATAAGGTCTGTATTAGTATGATGGCATTGTAAAGAAGCCACTGCCAGCAGAGTGTTAATTCAGCTGCAGCTACTCCATCAGCTGCCCTGATGTCACTCAACACATAGGTCACAGCCTCTCTCCTGGGTAGCCTTTTTGAGCCACTTCAAACTGCATTGCCACAGGACAGAAATTTGGTGGTGTTGACAAATCCTCAGCGAGAGAAAGCTCAACATCAGTAGTAGGTGTGATCAGTGCACTGCAGGTGAGGTGTCCAGGTTAGAACAGTCATGAATCCCAGTTGATTCACTGGAATCAATGAGAATTTTAAACTGCTTTCATCTTGCTCCTGATTGTGTATGTGGGATTCCATCCATGCAAACAACTTAACCACAGGTGTTTGCAGACTGTTTACTATGTCTTGGCTGTTGACTGCATGGGTTTCTGCAAAACTTACTGTGTGCACTGTGAGTGAGTTCTCCAGTGACTCTGGTTTTCCTCTAGCATCCAACTCCTGGAGCGTTCTAACTGCCCTGAGAAAGGCAAGAGTATTAAGAGCTTACACAGTCTACAAGTTACAGCTCAAATTTAAATGCAAGTGTGAGCATAACTAGCAGGATGAATGCACCCTTCATGGGCTGTCAAACAATTAACCTTGAAAATATACTAGTACTGAGGTTTGCTTTCATCTGGATTCAAATTGGCTTTGGAGTTTCTCTGTGCAATATAACACTTTTTTCTAAGTCTTTGTTAGAATGACAGCTATGTGAAATCAACCAAAAGACTGGGGCTTGAATGACAAATTCAAGCCAAGTTTTAAAAAAATTTTATTTCTCATACAGATTAGATTCTTGCAAAGTATTTTCCTTAGGCACCTTTTAATAGGAGAAAGCACATGGAACTAGGAATGTATTAAACAAATGTTTCATATATTGAATTTGAAAGCATAGTCCTTTTTTTTTTTTTACTCACAATTCTGCTTTCAATTTTCATTGAAATTTCAGATATTTGAGCTTGTGGTTTTTTGGAGTTCCTGGCACTCCTGGCATTACACAACATTTAACCAGTGTGCTTTTCATGGAAAATTCAGGTTTTAACTGAACACTTCCAAAACTGAAATCAAACAACAGTACAGAATTAAAGTGTGTGAAAATGTCTTGGCTGAATAAAAAAATAAGATCTAAAGCAAAGTTAAGTGCTTTGGGAGACTTAAAGATATATTCGTGTTATGTCAAAGAGTTAATTTAAGGATATGATTTTCCTTTCCTGCCTTTTTTAATAGCAAAAGTATAATTTTATTACTCTGGATCAGAATAGCTGTAACAACTACAGTTACAGTGATAATAAAAGTACAGCTTTTGAAGGAGTGGAAAAATTAATTAAAATGCAAATTTTAATAATTTTTAACAATCTAATACTTTTTTTCCAGATAGTAAAAGAATGATAAGGAAAGAAAACCCATCTCCAAACAACCCAGCTGTGTGTAATTAAGTTTTGGAAGCCTCAACTAAGATCTAATTAGTCATAAGAGGATGACAAAGTGAGGTCCCAATCCAAACCACACAAGTGTTTTAGCCAGTGAACAGCCTGACTGAATGCAAATGCTCTGATACACAGAGTTACTTGCGTAAATATCTGCAGAAATAGGGACACTCTTAAAATAAAATACTTATGAAAATGCATTTCTTCTGTACAATTCCTAGAATATTTGGAGTTTATTAATTACATTAGTGACAGCAACACTTAGAAATACTCATTTGTTGCTCAATGCTTGTTGTTATTAGACCTTCCTTCCAGCTGCTTCTAACTGCCAGTTCCTAGGGCCAAATTTTTCCCTCTGGATATCAACATGAGCTCTGCTATGACACTGGTCCCTTTTAACATCCCACACAGGGGACATTCTGGGATTGACCTGTGGAGATAATAGGTAGGAAGAGCAGCCCTTCCATGGGCACTGCTGTGGTGAGGAACTGGAGGCATTGAGAGGAAAAAAGGGCAAAAAATATTCAGAGTAAGACACTGTCAGACAGAGGCACATGGATGTGTGTCACACAGGGGATGTGTATCACTGTCTGTGGAACGATGGACAAAATTCCTCACTCTTACCATGCTGCTGCTGTCAGCACATGCCTGGGAAATCCCAGAGTAGATGCTTCACTCCATGCAGTTTTCAAAAGGCATCTCCACTGCACATACCATGCCTGTCAAAGACACTGCTCAGTTTGCATTTTTAAGTGATATATTAATGTTTTCTAATGGAAAGCTGGTTTCCTAAGATGACAGACAGGAAAGAAACACTTAGAGACCAGCCTACAAGGCAGCATCACTGGCTAAAAATGTCAGAAAGATGGAAATCCTTGATCTGTAAGCTTCAATAGCAGATGACGATCCCGTAGTTCCCGGTGTAAAATGATAATTTTAAATTACAGTCTAATAATTTTATTTCTTAGGTCACATCTAAACATTAATGGCCCACTCATTTGCATTCTCAGTTAGACACTGACTGATGGATTAGTATGTGGTAAAACAGCAGATACATGGTTTCATATTTAACAGAGATACTGAAGAAAAAAATCCTCTATATTTTTAATATTTTTGAAGCTGTTACCATTCCTTAAAATTCTAACTCTTGATAAGTCTTCAACTTTTGATGAGTGTGATTGGAAATAGTTATATCTAAACTGTTTTGCCTTCAAATGAAAATGGTCTTGAATATAAAAGACTTATTTGTGTAAAACTACTCTTTAGATAGATTTAGATTTTGCAATGCTTTGGTTGATTAATTACTATCTGGTCTGAAAAAGAGACTGGTAATTATATAGCGTGATTAAAATGTAATTCCAACACCGCCTGGAAGGCAAATAGGTGTGAAGTTTGAGAGTTCACCAGCATTAATATCTCCAATTCTCACCACTGACAGTGGTCTCATCACACTTAATCAGAACACTATTTAGGTTTTTTAAAAAAACTTAGACACAGCAAGGTGCGAAAATGTTGCAAACCCCTGTTAAGTAGTGAGTAGTATAAATAATATAGCTCTCAAAAGCACTCTGAGAGAATTCAGAGATAGTTTATTTATATTTTAAAGAGAGAAAATAGTTCAAGGATGCAGTAAATTTATATAATTTTCCTATACAACATTTGAGTCTTTTAAAAATGTGCTCAATATTGGATTTTAATATCTAGCTGAACTAGATTTCCTTTCTATTTCTGTACAGGCCATAATCTGAGTGAAGTGTTTAGATGTAGAGAGTAGGGATAGCAGCATTGATAGTGGTAGTATGACTGTTGCTCTGAGAACCACCCACCCCTGAGCCAGCAAAGAGCTTGGCCAGAAGTTTCAGCAGAAATTCAGTACAGAATGGGCTTCGTGTTCAAGAAAGCATTTCTGATATATTAAGTAAATGTCAAAATGCTAGATGTCGAAAGCCAGTTGCCAAGAGCTGGACAAGTCCATGCCTTATTCATGAGTACATTTCAAGGGAGCCCGGACTTAGTGTAGCAATAGTCATGTAAGATTAGCTTGTGTGAACCTGGTTATCAGGATTTACAGCAGTTGACCATTATGATGTAAATTCAATTTACTTCAACAACCCTAATGTCAACAGCTTGACTTAAAATATTCCTCAGAGACAAAGACTGGATGTATTTTGCATATTATACAAGTATTTCCTGGAAAAAAAAGAAAAAAAATTGCACAAAATCGTTTGTTTTCGCTGTTACATTGTTTAAGGCCAGATTGGATGAGGCCTTGAGAAATCTAGTCTAGTGGGAGATGTCCCTGCCCATAGCAGGGGGGTTGGGACTAGATGATCTTTTAGGTCCATTCCAATCCTTTAATATCCTATGATTTGGTGATTCGATGATGATGGTTAACTTTAGGCATATAAAATACATCATGTTCTCTCCTTTTCTACTTCAATCACCACAAACTGGCATGGGAACAGTAGCTGCATAAATGAACCCTGTGCTTCCAGAAATCAGTAAATATGTATATGTAAATATGTGGATTAAATGGAAGTTTCAGGAGGTCAGGTACACAGTTGATCATCTATATGCATACACACATATGTCTGTTATATATGTATCCTGGTATATAAATACACACCTGTATGTATCAGTGCCCTCATTAATTTAAATAAGCTTTAATTATTTTTTTTAAGGGGAGATAAGTCAGAAATTGTGTATGTAAGATCAAACTTGTATTTCTAGACTAACACTTATGTATCAGAATTTGACCACTGTTCATCTATGCAGACACTGAGAAATAAATTAGTAATACCATTTTTCTATCTTTTTTCAAATACATATAGTCTAAAACATTAAAAATACTCTATATGAATAAGCCAAGGTACCAGAGTACTGTAATGCCAAAAGCAATATGCCAGAAAACATAAAATTTTCTGAGAATTTTGAAACAGAAAATTTGATACAGAGTGATACCTTTAACTGCTTTTCAGGGGCCAGGAGAAGGAAAATTTCTGGCTCCAGAGTGTAGGTTACACCTTCAAAGAGCACAAACTCCACCTAGCGATAGGTTTGATACTGAAATTTTAGGTATACAACTATTATAAAGCAAATCTCAGTTGTATGACAGGATTGTGAAAATGAGAAATAAAATTAAAGTTGATACAGTTATCTTTGGGAAAGTAAAAAGAAAAAAAAAAGACAAAAATGTACTGTAAACGTTTCTGGACATTTTTGCTACTCACCAGTTTATGAAAGCCTTTCAGTAATATAACACCCCCCACATTTCAGAACTTGTTAAAAAAACCCTAAATTAATACACATACACATGCAACTTGTTTTATTTATTAATTAAATTTAATTTATTTAAATTTATTTATTTAATGTTTTTTATTACCGAGGAAGACATGTAAAAAAAAGACATCCCAATGGATTATTTTGTTCCTACTTCTTTTTAAGCAAAGTGTATGGACAAGATAAATGTACAAGTCCCTGAAACTGCTTAAATGTACAGCAGTTTACAGTGCATTACATAAACTTTTGTAGTTTTAGATTTAAGTGTAATTCCCACTTTAAAGTAATATTCTCACTAAATTAGTTCACCTTTAAAAAAAGAAATTGTCCTTGTGGCAAGAAGTTCTGACTGATCTCCCCTTAAAAAAATAATTAAAACTTATTTAAGTTAACGATGGCAACATTTACCTTATTTCACCTTTTTCACTTTACTGTTCTCAACATTACCCACACAGAACACAAACCACATGTGCATTTAGAAAAACAAGAAAATATGTAAATATAATGCAGAAAAAAATAGCTTATGTAAGGTTCATTGCAGAACACAGGAGTAGCCCAAAGAAAAATAACAGAAACAAAAATAGCAGGATTAACTCTGGCAAAGGATGACCTAAACATCCAGAGTTTAGTATAACGATTACTGTGGCACAGACGCCAGAAATGTGCCCAGGTGGCCAAGAAGGCCAATGGCATCCTGAACTGTATCAGGAACAGTGTGGCCAGCAGGAGTAGGGAAGTGATTGTCCCCCTGTACTCAGCACTGGTGAGGCCACACTTCAGCTACTGGGTTCAGTTTTGGGCCTCCCACTTCAAAAAAGAGTTTGAGTTGTGTGTCCAGAAAATGGCAATGGAGCTGGTGAAGGGTACAGAGCACAAATCCTGTAAGGAGCAACTGAGAGAGCTGGAGGTGTTCAGCCTGGAGAAAAGGAGACTCAGGGGGGACATTATTGCTCTCTACAACTCTCTCAGGGGAGGTTGTAGCCAAGTGGAGGTTGGTCTCTTCTCCCAGGTAATCAGTGAAAGGACAAGAAGAAATGGCCTTAAGTTGTGCCAGGAGAGACTCAGATTGGATATTAGGAAAAATGTCTTCATTGAAAGAATTGTTAAACTCATTGGGACAGGCTGCCCAGGGGAGGAGTGGAGTCACCATCCTTGGAAGTGTTGGAAAGGCTTGTGGATACGGCGCTTGGGGACATGATTCAGTGGTGAAGATGGCAGTGCTGAGTTATCAGTTGGACTCAATGATCATAGATGTGTTTTCCATCCTTAATGTATCTATGATTCTCAGGGTTATATTTATTATTCACCTGTACTAAACTTTCAGAAATCAAATTTCATTTAGAGGGAATGCAAGTAATTAGAAGAGTCAGCTCTGCTTCTTCACCTAATTAAAAACCCAAACAATTCTACTCTTCCATACCAATAATGAGATTCATTGCTCCTGCTGCAAAGTCTCCATCTGAAGAAAAGCCAGGCTGCCTGAGAAAAACACGACTATTTATCCCATAATGATCTGGTTTTTATACCAATACATGCCATAGTAACTCTGGTTACGTTATTTTCCTGTAAGAAAAGCTTCACTGGAGACTCAAGGTATGGATGTTCAAAGAATATAAGCTTAGAATCCAAGTGAAACAAGACTAAGGATGTCCAGTTTTCACTGGGCCCAATTCTGTGAGGAAAGAGGCCCATCAGCTTATGCCATTTCCAGCAGGAACAAAGGTGTTCAGCACCTCTCAGGAATAAAAGGTTTCTCCAAGTTCCAGTTTGACAGAGTAATTACTTACATCCTTACACTGCTCTCATGTACTGTTTCCAGTGGGACTGTTGCCATAAATGAAATTGGGCACATACTCAAGTAATTTTCTCCATAATGGTCCACACATTAACTTGAAACTAACCATTTTTCTAACTCAAAACAGGAAGAAACATGTATATTTCCCAGTACTGAGTACTCTCAATATTTGTATTTGGTTGTTAAACCAAATAATATCTTGCATCAAATATTATAGTTTTTCAAGGGTATCACACTGAAAGTGGTACTCTGTAGACTGAGAATAAAATTATTTAGCAAAAAGCCCATAAAATGCCTGCATGCCACATGTCACATTAAAAAAACATATTTTGTTTTAGAACACCAACGGGTAAGGCCACAGAATTCCAGCAAGGTGCTGATAAGCATATCAATTTGAACAATTAAAATTACTAATAAATATCAAGAAAATCATCCGCCTGCTTAAAATTACAGCAATCAAATTGATCAAAAAGAGCAGCCACCAACATTGTGAGTCATAACTGCTTTCAAGTAAAAATTGCACTATGTAAGCACATAGTGCTGTCACATCATTACATGTTATAACAGTGCTAAAGTAATACACATGTATTAACTTTCACCCTTCTGTCCTGGTTAGTCACAGTTTCACTGGAATTTTCCAATGTATGATTCTGATTTTCATCCTTACTGTCTTCACCAGATAAATCTTCCTTTTCTTTTTCTTCACTCTTTAATGGCTTTTCAGATCTCTCTTCCTTTCTGCTACATACATTCTTTTGGCCTGTCAGTGGCTTTCGCTTAAACAGGGAAAACTGAAGTAAAAAAACAGGTAAATAATATGTGCAAAACAGTTAGCTGTGAAATACAAGTTGAAAAAAACACAAACCATTTTGTATATACCAAGGTCAATCGAGGTTGTAAACTTCTCCTTGGTAAAATAAATTATTTTTTAAAAACAAAATGACTACTTAAAAATGTTCACTGATAACATTTGCAATATTTGAAGTGTGTCAAAATAGGACACCTGAATCAGAGAAGTTAAACTGCACAATGTATAAAATAGTGCAAGTGGTGTAATTATTTGGGTTTCTTCCAAATAAGAATCTGAAGCAAGGTCCAAAAATTATAGGCTCAGATCTCCAAAGCCCCAGAGCAGTAAATGTTTGATATGCTTCCTTAAAAACACGTGTACTCCCATTAATGCCAGTGCTTATGTGTCAGTGAGACTGCACAAGTGCTCAAAGATAACTGGTGCTTAAGGTCTTTGTTCAACAGGAAACACAGCAGACAGTCTCTGCAGAAGCCTCTGGATTGTAAAACTGTAAGAAATTCCATACCAAGTACTCCTCAACATGCTTAAACACATATATATTTAGATATATATGATCAAAAAATCCGTTCATGTTGGAAATAGATGCAAGGTCCACTAACTTAGCTGCTGCTTTCAGACAGAAATATGGGGGAAGATACTTTAAGATAATATCCCATAGGAATCAAGTCCTAAGTTTTCACCTCACCAGTATTATGATGTAATGCACCCATCTTTTATGGACATGTCATACATGAACAGGTGATAGTGGGCTTTATTTCTACTGACAGAAGTACTACGATTTCTTTTAATAGAGCAATTATTTGGACAATGTTAAGTAATTTTATAACAAAATAAAATCAAATCTTATACAGAAAGAACAGGTTGCTCAGCAGTTTATTTATGCAGATGATGTCAGTTGAGGTATTTGCATTGGTAACTGCCCACTGCCTTCTTGGCCATTGGCAAAACTAGAAGGAAAAAAACGTACTTTTTTTCTCCCAACAATTCCTCCAGTTATTTGGTCATCAGTGTTCTCTGAAGAATTTTTCACAGTGTGGTTGTCAGTGCTTTCTTCTTCTACAATAACAAACGTTTGTATTAACTTCCTTCTGATTCATGCAAATTAGAAAAATATTTCAGAACATCAGAAAAAAAAAACCAAACCCAGAAAAAAACCTTGTTCTTCAATTTATTTTTGAAGTACAAGTTGCTAGATAAAATATTAAAAAATCTTAAATCTTGGGTCTTAAAAAAAATAATTAACTGGAATATTTACTTTAACTCGATGCCCAGCCTGACAATTTTTATTTTTTAATCTTTCTATGTAATGCCTTTATATTACACTCCAGATTTTTCAAGAACAGAAATTTATGGCAGTGACACAATATAAAATATTTTGACTTGACACTCATAGTTTCCTCTTGCTGACAGAAGACAATGTCTTGCCCATTGATTTGAAAGTATATTCTAATTTGGGAAAGCTGACTTTTAGGGCAGGAGTTACGGTTCAGCATGAATTTTATTCCATAGAAACAATTCTGGGAAAGGAAAAACTTTCCATCTGAGTTGATGTTCCTGTGTTTAAATTTTCCTATACTCCCTGTATGAATCATGTAAATTTAGAACTCAATATCAAAACTTCCAGATCACTGGATAATGGAAAAATGTTTAGGCACCCATTCTGTACAAGCTGTCTCTATTATAATATTGAAAATAAAGGGCATAGCTTCTTCATTTTAGAGGCTGATGTCTTTTTTATACCACATTTTTATTTTCTTTCAAAGAAACAACTATACATTATTCCAGAATTTCTAAAATAAAAGAAGTCCTTCACATATGGATCACACAACTTCATGCTCCCCAATATTTCTAAAGGAGAACACAGTTCACACAAACTGTAATCAAGACTACTAGAAATATCTAGACTTAGATCATTACATATTCAGTAATTATCACACTTCACCTAAAATAATCTGTGAACTTAATGAGGAAATGTCAATTGACAAAGATGAGGAAGACTTGACAAGCTTCTCAGTTGAAGTGAGATAATACAATTACCGTGATTTTGGCACTGCACAACAGGAACTGCTCTTAGCAAGTAAGACACAGTCCTGCTAAAAGATTTTCCTCCAATACATAAGGGAGAAAAGTATTTATTTCTTTCAAATCATTAAAAATTGATGGTGTTTTGGCCTCTCAAATTTCAATGCCTTTCTAGAGCTGCTTTAACAACTACTGATAACTGTGTCATTCAGTATTTTTATAATAGAGATTTTTAAGAAAATTTTAACCTTTTGAAATGTTTCACCTGCCTTTAGAACATCCAATTCATAGAAATTGTATTCTTACCTTTCTGAATGATGGTCTCTTTCTGAGTAGTCTCTTCTGTCTATAAAGAGGGAAAAAAAAGGGTATTTATTATTACACTTACTTACTTATTGTGAGTTGTAGAACCAGATTCTTTCAAAGACCAGTAATTTAATAGGAGTAAATACTCTTACCTCTCCAGTTTCCACTGTGCTGTTACTGCTTTTCTCTCCCTCAGGTGTTTTACTGTGTTTCTCTTTTTCATATTTTTCCTCTATTTCCTCTTCTTTCTCTGTTCCATCTCCTGATTCATCTCCTTCAGTTTCTTCTCTTTCTGCTTCTTCTACTTTTTCTTCTGTTTCTTCTTCTTCCTCCTCATCATCATCTATCTCTTCATCTGCAGACAAGTTTTGTTCCTTTTGACAAAATTGCCAAAACATAATTTTGAAACTCATGCTGCACAAAGATATCATGGTCCTCATTCTACACCAGTTCATCAAACACCAGAATTTGACTTAGAACAAGAAAACTCAAAAGACAATGTTCCAAGGAGTAGATGAAGCAACAAAGGCATGAGACCTCATTCCAGGTTTGCTACTGTTACTAGATTTTTTTAAAAAACAGACCTTCAGTGAACATTAGGAGTGCAGCTGACTTTTATGTTTTGCCAACATGTATCTCTTTAAAGGAAAAGTAATGAAAACAAACTTTAATTGCTTTTAAGTATTTGAAATATCCATAATTGACAAAAGCAGTAGTAATTCCAACACTGAAAAAAAAAAATCTATTTCCCAAGAATGTTAATAAAGAGACAACCATCGTTTATAGAAACTGAGCTCTGGCAGATGGCTGCTCATAATTAGCATTTCAGAAAGGAAAGCGTATGGTACCTTTCCACATCTCTTCAAGAAAGCAAAATAATGTTTGCCACCATGATTTTATGTTTTTAAGGAAGGAAATTTCAGAGCTACTGATGAGACAAATCTAGTTGAAGATCCTTTAAAAATATAATGATAACTCAGTAATGAAAAGAGAACTGTAATTACCATGTGTACCACTCAAAATGGGGAGTTCTGGGAAGCTCTGGTTTAAAGAGATGTTTCTAGTTGCCGTGGAAACTGTTAAAAATCCACAGAGAAAATTTAATAAAGAATGTTGAGAATGAGGTAGGTAGCTACATGTTTCTTCCTTGGTGGTGTTCTGCTAAGCAGGCATAAACCAGCAATTGCTTAGCAGAGTTTTTAATCATTTAAGGAATAGATTTTTTCCATTTCCTGCCATCCCACACCCTTGAGACCCCAAAAACATGCCATGGCTCTCTTACAAGCCAATTCAACAAACGAATGACATAAATAACAAGTAGGAGTTCCCCTATGAAGTAGAAGACCCTTAGTAGATAGTTATTGGGTCTAAGGAAGTTGGTCAATGGGCATAATGCTTCATATGGGACTGAACAGTGCTCCCTTTGTAGAGCACTAATAAAGACAATTACAAAATACATTTATATAGACTATCTTTCTGCTTTGATGCAGGACTGGAGAAGAATAGGTACAGGAATCACATCCTATGCTCACTATTGTTTTGCTCTCCAAAAACCTAGTGCACATCAATGTCACTCCTGAATTGTCCATGCTAGGAAAATGCACTGGGTTAACATTTTACTAAAACAGCCCTGAAAGTAGCAATATTAACCATGATTTTACATGCAGATGAGAGGAAAAAACCCAACCAAGGAAACCAAAACAAAAAAAAAACAAAAAACCCCACAACTCAGTTTACCCTTTGTGGGTTGGAGATATATGGATGGGTAGACATGTAATATTTTCTTGATAATGATCATGGTATCAAGGTATCTGATGTGAAGTGACTGGAAATACTGCCTTAAGAAACTCTTAGCAGAGATAAAATACGTTATCTTGTATTTTCTTACCTAGCAGTTACAGTGAAAGCTTAGCACCTTAAAATCCACAAAGCACTAGCCATTTGTCATCAGGTATTTGAACTGGCCTTTCATTTTGTAGCTATTGATATACAAAAGTTATTAGCTCATCTACTCTAAACCTCAGAAAATTATCTTTCACTTTAGTGATTACTAAAACCAGAGCTATCTAGTTTGATGACTGACAAAATTCTAAGTCATAAGTACTCAAATGAGAGATTTAGCAAATTATCCTTCCAATTACAAGGAGTGAAGCAGTCAACAAGCTAAACTAGGTTTTCCTCATATATTGTACGGAGACAAACAGAAAAGCTCAGCTAAATACACTTACAAGAATTTTGAGTAAAAAGCTGAGCCTACCACCATAACCTGTCTAAAAATTAACATCTAGACTTCTACTAAGTTATATTAGGCTCCTAATTGTACAATTCTGTGACAGAGCATTTGACATGGGTTACCTGATGCTTACAACATGTAATGTTAATTATCTTAATGCTGGTGTTGTGTAAGTATCCTGGAATATAACACAATGCTGAATTAAAAATTTCAGGCAAACTGCAGACACTGAAACAACTGGAAATCAGTTTTATGTCAGACAGGAACTTCCATTGCTAAATACCATCAAAAATTGAACTTTTAAGATAGTTATGCCTTCTTGTAAATAGGATGGAAGAAAATGTATCCAAGTACTAGATGCTCCCATAATGATGCACTGATTACCCTGGACATGTGATGACTAATTACCACAATATTGCCCTTCAACAGGATGGTGCCATTCTGAGAAAAAAGCAAAATGATGAATACATAGCTGTAAAAAATGTTGTTAGAAATTGATTGGACAGACTCATTTTCCATTGTTGTTTTCCTAAGGGTTTTTTTCTGCCAAACACAATAACCTCCAGGTTTCCACAGAATTGTGCTATTTTGTCACAGGCTGGCAGTGCACATACTTTGCATTAAGAGAATTATGCTGATTACATTTATTAATCAAGACTTTAGGTATCACACTGCACACTGACATGTTACAGAGTAGCCAGTAATTTTTTAAGGGCATTATCTTAAAGATTATTTCAGTTGGTTTTGGTGTAATTATTCTGTGGCTTGCTATCTTGCTGCTTTAAGTGTACTTGGAGAAAGATGTATCTCTGCATTCTTGTTTGAGGAAAAATAACTACTTATCAATGTATAAAATTTTAATTGTAAAACTACTTTCTGAAAAAGTATTTGTACTTCCCATTTTGTGTTAGATTTTGATTATTCACTAAAAATTAACATAGTTCTCTAAAGGATTCTCTTCAGCAACTCAGAACAATTTTTTTGTTTATTCCCCAAGATAAATCAACATCTGAAATAGCTCAGATATACTAAAGCTTTCATATATAAAATGTTACCTCCTCATAAAAGTTTTCTTCCTTTGGAGAACAATCAATTTCTATGGCAAAAAGGAAACAAAAAACAACTGTATAGAACCAGAAAGACTTTTTTAAGGTGTTTTTTGTCAACCATAAAACAATCTGGAGACTGTTTATATCAAGTATAATCTCTTATGAGCTAATTTACACAGTGACATAAATACTCTCTAATATTCAATCACTCAGAAATGGCAAACCAAAATAATTCCTGGGTACTTCGGCAAAACAGATGAAATTTAATGAACAACCCCAAATCAGAATATGTTGATGTTATATGAAAAACTTATTGTTTCTCTGGGAAATAGTATGCTGCATAAAATGAATTCCTAATGCTAACAGACACAGAGAAAAAAAACCCTCAGGAATATTAGCCCACACTTGGATGTAGATTGTGCATATTTTCCAAATCCTTACAGAAAAAGTTTAAGTGCCTGGAGTTTGTCATGCAGCCCCCATGTATTTGCAAGTGAATGACTGTTATAACTTTCTGCTTTTATTGTGCCACACAGCTTAGAGTACTGGATGTCTCTCCAAAATCCTGTACTTTTCATTGAAATCCTGCCTTAATCATGCTGATTATTATTCAGTGCTTGGATAAAAATAATAGTAAAGGCAAATTTTCACCAAAACACCAGAGGTGGCAGGAAGGTTCTTTAAGATCCTCTGAATCTTTCCATTCCTCAAAGGGATGTCACTGCTAAAGATTCCACAGCCTACAAGGCTGGGTCTCTCAGGGGACAGCCCCCACTTCAATATACTCTGATGTAAAAGCACTTGCTACACAACCATCACTAATCTTTAAATCCATTCTCATCTGGAAGATTTTTGAAGGCACACCTGACTTGGTGATGCAAGTCTCACCACCTTCCCCATGCAATTGTTCTCCACATCATGCCAACACTTGTGGAAGTTCTCCCCCAGGCACTAGAAGACTGGTTTTAAAACAGGGGTTGATACAGGACACGTTCAGGCTTGCCGTGTTCTTTTTCTCAGTAAAACAGATTAAATTTTGCAGAGTTCTGCTTCTGTGTTTCTAGTTATGAAAGTAGTTTAGTGACTTGGATAGATGCTTGATAGAATGAAAGTAAAGTATTTTTTACTTCCTATAAGGATGCCAGCCTATGCCAGGCTGGTTTACAATCCTCAACTCCTCTTAAGCCGGTTGTTATTGTTCCCTTTCCAGTCAAAGATCACAGTACAGGCTCTTGTACTAACGGTGGTACATGGAGAGTTTGAAATATTACTCTTCAATACTACTGTGATCTATATCCTTATAGGAATATGTGCAGATAAGTGTTTAATATAAAATTCTTAAAGCTACCTTTGTTGAGCTCTCTCACACTCCATATGACAGCAGCAGAAATACTTTATATTCCACACAAAACATAAATGCAACTTTGTGTGAAAGGTGCAGTAGTCATGACAAATTATAAAGCTCTAAACCCATACTGTTAAACCTGGAACATGCCAGCAGATTGCCCTGCAATCCACCTCAGACAGAAAAACATGAAAAATCTGAAAGCCAGAATGGTAAATATCTTTAAATTAAACATTTCAATGTGCTGATAATAAATATGTTTATAACTAAGTATGGGGGGGGGGGTGTTGAGATATTGGTATTAATATTTGTTTAAATTATTATAGCATGAGGTTGCCAAGCAGAAAAACCAAGGGGTACTATCATAAATCCTCAAAAAAAAGACAGCGATTAAGTGTACTCGCTTCTTTTGGCAATACAAAAATAAAACCTCTATTGCTCTCAGCAGTGCAATTTTCTTATTCCAAAGCTCTCTCTCCAAAATCCTTTCAATATGCAAAAGTTATCCTCTCCTCTCTCCATTAAAACATATGAAAAAGAGTATAAAAATGTTACAACTCAGTGAGTGACTTCAGATCACAAAGATTTCACTGTAACATCACCAATGCTATACATTTGCCACTTGTGAAAGCAAAGTATTTACTCAGTTGCTCATAGAATGCCATGGTACTAAACACTGACATTTATTTTAATTCCAGAATTAGAAAGTGGTTGAAAATTTGCCCTTTTACATTTACTTTGCCCTTTTTTTTTTCCTTTCTACAGATCTGAAGATCCTGTTTTTTCTAAGTATGATTATGCTTCCCATAATGTTATTTGAGAGGAGAGATCTAGAACATAGTGTCATGTTTGGAGGAAGTAAGCTAAAAATTATCTTAAAAGATTACTAAAGGTAATAAAACTAGTGAAGAAAAATCCCCTAAAAGCAATGAAAACAAAAAGTAGATGTTCTTTTCTGCATGATTCTGAAATGCCCCATTCTAAACAACATCCATGTACTTATCCAAATAAGACATGGCACAAAAAAATACTGAATGAAAGCCAGATATTTTTTATAGTTTGGGGAAGGACACTTTTGTTATTCAACATCAATTATGCAAAGAGAACTACTATCTAGATAAATGGTTTGATATTTTCAGATACAAGGGAGAAACCTCCCTGCTGAAATTTTGCAGCCATAAGAGCTGCACTACAGCAAATTCCAAAGTCACCTAAAGCAGCTTCACCTCTAACAAGAGCTGTGAGGCAGGAACAGACTTGTATCCTGCAGAGGTGCTTGTAATTCATGCCTGCTGTAAAAGGCAGCATGTGCATCTGTAATTCTGTGCACATGTATGTGAGAGTGTGCAGGGGGATTAAAGTTCTGAGATGAGCTGCAGAAGGGTGCTTAAAAATTCTTGGTTGTTTATTAACATTTTATGGATGTCTGATGTTGCTGTCACCTGCTGTGTTGTTGCTCTTGAATTGAATGTGTTGCTGGTTGATTGCTGGTTAACTGTAATTAATAAATCAATAAACCACTTATTCTTGACTTGGTTTAAATGACATAGCTGAACAGTTTTTCAATGTGACAATCATCAGTGAATAAATATGAAGAGGAAATAAATACTTTTTTTTTCTAAGAATGCAAGAATACAAAGACATCAAATGATGGTACTGAAAGTTAAATTCAAATAAACAAAGGAGTTACTTCTTCAAACAATGTGTAAGGAAATGTAAGAATTATTTTCCAAAATATGTACTGGATGTTAAACAGATTAAAAATTGATTGAAAGAAATTCATGGAAGGAAATGGGCTGTTAAATATAATACATACAATATGCAGAACCACAAGTTATTGAATATACTGACTGTATTCAGTATATTGAATGATTACACAGGAGAATTAACACTACGTGTGTGTACTATTCTAACATTTTTTTCTCAGGCATTCACCAGCAGCCACTGGTAGAAAAAAGATTTTAGGCTGGATAGACCTTTAGTCTGAGCTGTTTTCTGTTGGTTTTATCTCTCTGTTGCATGATCTTTTTTCCCTGATATAAAGCAGTTCAAGAGCATTTCTGCCATGTTGCTTCAGTGCTGCACATAAATCTTTTTGTATGCCATAATAAATATCGAGGACATACTGAATTTTCACAAAAACCACAAGTAGAAAGCTTTATATACAGTATGAGTTAAACAGAATGAAATTCCACTCATTACACTAATGGAGTTCCAAAGTCCCCTCAAAGCCCAGAAACACTGCCACAGTTTACAATTTATGTAACAATTCTGTGGAAAACCCTTAGAAGTGCTGGAGTAATGCTCTGCCTTCCCGCTGCCACAGGAATGATCCACAAAACTACATCAAATCAGTGCTCAAATCAATGAATTTTCATCCAGACAAAACAAAGGAGAGGAGGTGCCCATGGGTTGGCTTCCTTCACACTCTTGGAAAGCTTTATGCTATCAGCACATGTTAAGAAAGGAACAATAATTGGTCTCTATTTGTCTGAGAATTCAGATTAAAAGCTATAGCCAAACAGTAAATGAAGAGCCATTTCTATATGGAATTGGAAATCACTTGCTTTAAAGTTTCCTCCCTCTCTCTAGGAAATATTTTTCACAAGAAATAACATATTTTTCACAGCACAGTTTTATTACAAAGATGAATTCTAGAATCCACAAAGAAGTGGATGTTATGTATCAGAAACCCAGTTTTAGGCCTATGAAAATATTTTTCAATATTACTCTGAGTTTAAGAAAGATAAAAATAACACCTCATAGCTCAAATTTGTTTCAAAAGGAAGTATTTTCACAGCAGTTCAATGATGAAGCAGCACTTCTGAGTAGGAACTGATGACTCTGTTGTTAGAGAGCTGTTTTCTTGGGAAGTGCATTTAATTGTTAAAATATTACATTCTATCAGACTATGAGGATACTTACTCTATTTCAAAGACAAAGACAATGTGTTCCAGACAATTCCAAAGTTTGAAACAAATTTCACATGACTGAAGTGATCTTACCTTCAAATGCAGTATTATGGAAAGGGTGAGTGAGGTAGGAAGGACTGAACTAGACTAGAATCTACTGGAAAACTAATCTACTACAGGCATTTTAGAAAACAAATTCTGGAGACATTATGTCAAACATAGTTTAATGCCAGTATCTTAAAAAACAACATCAAAAATGTTTCATAATCTCAACATAAGTATTGATTCCATTAACATTTTTATTGAATGATATTTACTCATTTTGATTCCTTTCTTCTTCTGTCCTCATTTTCAAATAGGATTTAAATAACTATTTTTCTTGAGAATGAATGTCAATACCGAGATCCGTTTACAAAAATTTCCCAGACCACCCATCAGCACAATAATTAAGTAACAATGCAATATGGTGAGTCTCTGTCCCTTCTTTTGCCAGTTCAACTCATAATGGTTGAAATAGTAATGCAATATATTACAAAAATAATTTGTAAGATTCGTTTTTGTATTGTGAGGAAATTCCATAAGTATTAGCTTTGTCTCTTCAAAAACCAGTTCAGACTTTCTTACCACTTTCTTTACTACTCCATCTGCCTTCTTGATTTATCTCTTTTTGGAGATCACAGATGTGATTTTTTAGGAGCGAAATCACAGGTCTCCTCCAATGAGCAGCTTGGGCTCTGATCATAAAAACATGCATATGCTTCCCACAGCAACAGAATATATTCCCCTCTTTGAGAACCTTACAGTTAGATGACTAATATAATGTAGTCCTTTGTAGGCAGATACAGAATCTTTTGTATATTACACAGCATAAAAAAAGTAAAAAATGTGTATTTTCAAATTCTTTTCAACAAGTGTGATAGTCAAAAATTATCCCTGAACAGATGCATTCTGCCTCTAATGGAATCTAGGCCAGACTCTGAGAAATGTGTATTTGCACATAATTCTGTGCTCTACACTAAAAAAAGAAGTCAACCTTAAGGCCTTAAAAGCCCAGGCCATCACTTACCCAGGCCTGCATTTCCATTTACCTTCCATTGACCAAGCCAGGTAAATTTGGCAACTTGTCTTTAATTTATGCTGAGTACTCAAACACTTCATCAGTGTATGAACAGAAGAAAAGTGGGGGGAGTCATGAGATATCACAATTTAAAAATATGTATTTTTACCGATTTACTGACACTTCATTCATATAAGGCACATTAACAAGTTAGCTGTCCTGAAATTAAAATTGATGTCTTGCCTATTCAAAGGCAAAGGAGATTACACTGTTACAATGTATAATTCATGTTGTCAGCATCACATTACAATTTACTTAAGAGGCAAACACAGTTTACCTCCTCAGCAATTTTTTTTTAAATCTGTATCATACATGATAAACATGATTGAGAAGATGACTGTATCAAGAATGTATTATTTCTCTCATAAAATCTTCCAAAATCTGAACATTTCCTTCAATCTTTTTCAAGAAATTGGCACTTAAATTATATACAAAATAATATATTTTGACTACAGGAAAAGTTTTTTTTAAGTAATAAAATTCAATCAACCATAGTTCCAAAGTTTCCTGAATAGGCTTAAGATGAATGTCCAGTAGTCTATGCTACTTTAGTGTTAAATAATGAGGTAGCACATTGTTCCAAAATTGTTCTGAATTATGTAAACCATTTGCTACATGCTGTTTGGTCTTCATTTTTTGCTTAGAGCTGTTTGGTAAAGCAGAACTTTCTGTCTTTTCTGGATTCCTGGGTTTACTTTTGTTTTGTGGAAGCTTATTACTGTATTTTTTTCTTTTATCTTTGGCTTTTTCTTCTTCTTCTTCTTCCTCTTCCTCTTCTTTTTCCTCCTCTCCCTCTTCATCTTCTTCTTCCTCCTCTCCCTCTTCTCCTTTTTCTTCTTCGCCCTCTTCCCCTTCTTCTTCCTCTTCTGCTTCTTCTTCTCCCTCTTCGACTTCTTCTTCTCCTTCTTCTTCCTGCCCTCCCTCTTCTTCCTCCTCTCCCTCTTCTTCTTCCACTCCTTCTTCCTCATCTCCTTCTTCCTCATCTCCCTCTTCTTCCTGCCCTCCCTCTTCTTCCTCATCCGCCTCTTCTACCTGCCCTCCTTCTTCTTCCTCATCTCCCTCTTCTTCTATTCCCTCTTCTTCCTCATCTTCTCCAACTCCCTCTTCTTCCTCCCCTACTCCCTCTTCTTCCTCCTCTACTCTCTCATCTTCTTCCACCCCTTCTCCCTCTTCTTCATCTTCTTCTTCTTCCTCTTCTGCATTTTCCTCCTCCCCTTCTTCATTTTCATTTTCTTCCCCTTCCTCCCCTTCCGCTTCTGTCTCTGTTCCTTCCTCTTTCTTATCTTTTCTTTCCTCTTCCACTTCATCCTCCCCCTCTTCTCCTTCTTCCACTCCATCATCCCCCACTATTTTAGTTCTGGTATTCGGATCTTCCTCTTCTTCTTCAGATACCTCTTCCTCCTCTCCTGCCAATGATTCTCTTAACTCCTCCTCTGCACCCTCTTTGTCTTTTTCATTCTCCCTTTCTTCATTTTCTTCTTCATCTTCCTTTCCATCTTCTTCTTCTGCTGCTTCTGCCTCTTTTTCTTCCTCCCCTTCTCCATCTTCACCTCCTTCCTCACTCTCATCTCTTCCCTCATTTTTAGTCTCTTTCTCATTTTTTTTCTCAGTGTCTTCCTCTTTTGCATACTTCTCCTCCATATCTTCCTTTTCTTCCTCACTTGGTATTTCTTCTTCCTCCATCAACCTGTCTTGCTCATCTCNTCTTCTTCTTCCTCTTCTGCATTTTCCTCCTCCCCTTCTTCATTTTCATTTTCTTCCCCTTCCTCCCCTTCCGCTTCTGTCTCTGTTCCTTCCTCTTTCTTATCTTTTCTTTCCTCTTCCACTTCATCCTCCCCCTCTTCTCCTTCTTCCACTCCATCATCCCCCACTATTTTAGTTCTGGTATTCGGATCTTCCTCTTCTTCTTCAGATACCTCTTCCTCCTCTCCTGCCAATGATTCTCTTAACTCCTCCTCTGCACCCTCTTTGTCTTTTTCATTCTCCCTTTCTTCATTTTCTTCTTCATCTTCCTTTCCATCTTCTTCTTCTGCTGCTTCTGCCTCTTTTTCTTCCTCCCCTTCTCCATCTTCACCTCCTTCCTCACTCTCATCTCTTCCCTCATTTTTAGTCTCTTTCTCATTTTTTTTCTCAGTGTCTTCCTCTTTTGCATACTTCTCCTCCATATCTTCCTTTTCTTCCTCACTTGGTATTTCTTCTTCCTCCATCAACCTGTCTTGCTCATCTCTTTGATCTTTGCCATCTTCCTGGTTCATCTCTTCAATCTCCTCTGCAACCTCATTCTCACTGTCTCTTTCAGCCTGTGATTCCTCTCTTTCATTTTCTTCCTCATCATCTTTTTCCTCTTCATCTTTTACTACTGAAACTTCATTTCTATCTTCCTTGCCCCCAATTTCTTCTTCCTCTTCTAGTTTTCCTTCACTGTCAATTGTTTCATCTAGTTCTTCTTTTTCACTTTCACCCTTTTCACTCCCTTCACTCTCCTGTTCTTGATTGGATTCCTCCTCATTCTTAATTTCTAACTGTCCATCTTCATCAGATTTAGCATCAGAGTTTGTTTCTTCCTCATTCCGGCTTTTCAAATCAGTCTCTTCTACACATTCCTTCTCATTGTTTGTAGTTTGCATCTCCTCAATCTCACTGTCTTCTTTTTCTAAGTCCAAATCTTTCATTTTTTCTACTGTTCTCTTTGCCTTCTGGACACCTCTTCCTTCATAGTCATCCTCTTCTTTTATCCTTCTCCTAAGTGTGTATTTTTCGAGATCATAACTACTTTCCTCAGTTGAAGATGATGACATGCTTACAGATATTTGTTTCAAAAATTGATCCTTTTTTTTAAGCTCTCTCTGCTCTGCATTACTTTCTTCTCCTTTGATATGTATTCTTTCACACTTCTCAGTTTTTTTAACAACATCCTTTATTTTGTTTTGAATTCCTATTGCTTCTTGACTTCCTTGCTTTTCAACAGGAATGTGTTTTTCTACAATTAAGGAATCAGTCTGGGGCTGATCCCTGGATGCAGAAGGAAGTACCTCTATTTTAAGGGATTGCTTAGTTTTAACAGCTTTTGACCTTTTATTGGAAGAATTTGTTTTGTCAGACAAAATTTGATTTTCCATTGGAAGATTATAAGTTATGTCCTCTCTGAAAAATTCAGGATTGTCCATATATTCTTTTTCCCTTTTCACTGATCTGCTTTTGTCCCTAGTAATTTGTTGAACAGTCCTTTTCAAAGTGCTAACACTTTGTGCATGCTCAGATTTACTTTTCTTTGTATTTTTTTTGGCCACAGGCTTCCCTACAAAGGCACTGTTTTTTTCTAAATCTTGTCCTGGTGACTCTGAAAACGAGGACTGCTTTTGAAAAGAGCCAGAGTCTAATTTTGAGCTCTCCTTTGTGAAATCAGAATCCTTGCTTTTCAGCCCACCCTTACCATCTCTTTTCAGTTTCACATTTTTATTGTTCTTCTATTCCACACGAGAAGCAGAAAATTAAAAAGAAAGAAAAAAAGCATTAAAGACAAATGACAGCAAAAGAAAAAGGTTACAAAAGCATCTGAACAAGAAAAGAAACAATTTGTTGGAGGGGATTAAAAGATAGCATAAAAGGTGGAATATTTCACGTGAAATGAATTTACAAGTGCACATATGAGAGCAATGTAACATTCTGTCAGTGGTCCATGTACTACTATGCCTTTCCCACTCTCCAAGCACTCCAAGGGAATGCAGGAGGGACTGTGCATCCAGTACCACATCCCATGAGCCAGAGCAGATGCAATGAGTGAGGCTGTGCGAACAGAAGGAACCAGTACAGTTTTCACACCTTCCTTCACCTTCCACCTACCATCTTCTGATGCACTCACTGCTATGCTCTTTCTAAGAAGTTTGAAAATCTGTTGTCTTTCTGCTTTAAATTTTACACTTATTTAACAAATTCTGCAGAATAACTTTAAAATCTAAAATAAAATTCGAAAAATATAACAAAATGCTGAAAAGCTGGGATCACTTTAGGAGTGACATAGGAAATGTCATAGTTAATTTCATATTTACAATCCATAATTTAAATTAATAATTTACTTTAACAACTTAAACTAGAATTATTATTTCTTTAAATATGCTCCATGGTGAATATCCGCAATTAAAATCTTCACTTACACTGTGTCCCAGCCAACAAACCAGTAGAAATACATGTTATCAGCTTAAGTTACATGTGTATGACACTCTTGCTCTTTAAATATTGGATATGAGGAGTTCTATGTACCTGCACAAATTCTCTCTGACTTTAGTCAGCTTCTTAGAATTTTGGCTCATGGATATTCAGAAAATTATCAAGAGGATACCTATAAAATTTGCCTAAATTTTTGGCTGGTAAAAACAATTAAGTACTAGGATAATACAAGAATTGGAGATCTTTGAACATCAGAATAATTACACATATATAGAATAATTAGTTACAGTACCTTCTGTTTTTGGAGCGGTGATAATTCTACGGACCAGTCACTGGGATTCAATTTCATTGCATGTGTCTGCAAAAAAATAAGATCTTTATCAAAAAAATAAATGTAACTAATAGGGAGAGCTGCATCAAAGCCCAGTTATACTAAATCAAGCTATTTTAAGAATATTTTAGTATTATTGCACAGTCAGGTTGGGACAAATCTGTATGATCATTCAACTGCCCTATTTCACTTCCACTCCCTCATTTACTGCTGATAAAGACAGAGACTGGTAAGCAGATTAGATGGTCTGTAGAGACTAAATGTTACATGCCTTTCTTACAGCCCACAAGCACATTTCAGATCTACCTTCCACTTGCTGTGAAATTCTGGCAACAACATCCAGTTTGATACCACAGCCTTGAAAGAACATGTCCAGAAAAGCAGAAATTTTCCTTGGAATCTAATGCCTTTATCTCTTCTACATAAAGCAAAAAAACAAAAGGCAAGGGAATGTAGAATATGTTTCCCATATATTCCAAATTATAAGATAATATTCTCTGCTGCTGTTTGTTAAGTTCTTAGGGTTTAATCACCATATTCTTTTTCAACACAATGAGCATGGACAGTTGTGGTTTGAGACTCACAAGAATTTGTATCATCAATATGACATTAAGGGTTTTTCCTCCTCCAGTCACACTCATCAATAAGATGTATGTTGCCACAGTCTAGAAAAACTGAAGCAACTATGCTGTAATTGATTGTTTTCATTCAGATTCAAGAAGAGCAGCCATTTTATTTTGTATTTTGACAAGTTTGCCTGATAAACTTTTTCAAATTTACTGTTTCATTCTAATAAATGTTTTAAAATGGATTCACAATAAATAAAAATCAAAGAGGAGAAAGAAGACTGGCACATAAAGTGTGCAGTATGTAAATAATGTCTCAGTAAATTAATGAAGGCCATACTATGCCTTCTATCTGAAAACATTTTTTCTTGTAAATCAAGTTTTATAATTGTGAAATAAATGGCATGCAAAAATAGACTACTAAATTACCAAGTAATTTTAAGCACAAATAAATAGTAAGTCTTGTAAAATGTGCAATCCCCAATGTATTATGAGCTGAATCCACAAGAAGCTTCCATTCCATCAAAGTTTAAAAAAAGACAAATAACAAGTCTCTTTCCAGTGCACTGCATTAAGGCCTGGATATGTCCTTTCTGCTGACAGAACAAAATGTTTTGGAAAAGTGTGCAAGTGATAGGTGAACATGTTTTTTAAATAAAAGAAGTATATAGGAACAAGCTTGAGGATCACCGAATAATCAAAATGTCTGCATTTTGGTCTTCTCTTTAATATGCTCCAACTGTACTAAAAAACCTCTTTTCCAAACAGGAAAAGATAGATCTTCTGCATCATTTCCTGCGATTCTCTCTTGAAAATCATCAAGAAAATCAAGGTCAGAGATAGAGATCACCATGTGGTGTCCAGCACCCTTTTCCTTCTCTTTCTGATTTCCAGAGCTAAAGCATGGGGAGGGGTAACTTGGATTGCTTCACTCTCATATTACAACATTACTTGGAAAATCAAAACATATTTTAGCATTGGATAATGATGATATGAAATGCATGCTCATTTTACAGTATTTCAGTACTTCTTGGTGCCACTTAGGACATGGTGGGCTAGTCAGAAGTTCTGTACTAGAACCAGAAACACCATTTAGCTTCTTTGTCTTCCCCTGCATAAAAATGACTGAATTACTTATTCATTACTGGAATGTATTACCATATTTAGGATGTCAGTGGTATCTCCAAGGTTTCTGTCAATACTTTCATTATCTGAATCTTCTTCTGTAGAGCTTTCATTAGGTTTGTCTTTTTGGTGATTATTTTCTACAAGGTAAAATAGGGGGAAATGAACAAATACCATAAGAACAAAGAATATATAGCAAACAGAATACACTACTCTTATAAAATAAGAATTTATTTCTATTTTACTGACACAGAACTGAAGTCTTGAGATTCCTCACTTCCCCAGCCTAAGACACAGAAGAAATACTTCCATTTCATTTCCATCATCATTAACATTAGAGGTAGCTCAGCAATCTGGTCTCAGTGCACTGTAGATCTCTGACATTTCTGCAGGCTTTCAAAGCACAAATATTACATGGGATAGTCTCTTTAATAAAAGTGTAACAATTAGGACAAATTAGCTGCAGACATGTTATCTACATTGCACATTATCTATGTAATGGTTGGAGAAATAGTGAGTTTAACTCCAATGCAGCATCATAAAAATGTCCCTACGTCATTTCCAGGTTTGCCTCAAGTTCATCAGGTTTATGAACATTTCATACAGCACAAAATCTGAGGTTTCAGGTCTATGAAAACTCTAAAGACAATTTAAATTTCACTGCATTGCTCTCCTGGAATCAGAAATGCTAATGAACATGCTGGCAGCTTTACAAATAATCATCTTAATTCTAACTGAAAGAATTATTTTCAAATTAGATTTGACTGTCCAACAAATCTCAGAAACTCTCGAGGTTACACTGAACTTAAACCTTCTTTCATCTTTACACTGAGCATTTGTTTATGAATGATGAGAGCCAACCATACTTATTAGGAAACAGCTGCAAGGTGCAGGGACACTTCACCTTTTTCATTGTCTCCATCTGTCGCAGATTCGGCGTTAGGAAGCCTTGTTGCAGAAAAACGGAGTGGGGTAGTGTTGCTAGTTACAGGCAAGGAAGATTTTAAGAAGCTTTTTCCCAGTGCAGGCAGAGTTTGTGCCATTCGAATAAACTGTTCTGGTGACCTTTCCTTCGGAAGATTAAAAAACAATATATTGAGAGTAAGAACAAAAGAACAAAATGTAAGCAATCTGTCATATTTAACAGTGATATTTTCTTTTAGTTGATAATACTGTGTTGGAACTTTGCATACAAAGCAGAAACAAATATCTTCAATATTTTAGTTATTTATAGTCCTAAAAATTGGACAGGTACATAGCAGGATTTTTTTAGATCATTTTGACACAATAATTTCAAGCAGTCTTAAAATATAGACAAAGGAGAAAAAGAACTTAGATTTTTACATGAAATGAAAGACAGTCCCTTAAATAACATCAAGGTATTTAATCCCCAACATCCATGTATTTTTACAAAGTAAATGCAGGTTTTGGTAGAGTTAGTTTTCAGACAGATAAATGAAATTATTCATTGTGCTATTTAAGGAAATTAAATGAAATGTGTAGAGGAGATAAAGCTGGCAGAACTACTATTTTAAGTAGCTAAAGGATCTTAGGATATTTTAAGCTGATTGTGAAATGTTCTCCTTTGATATTTTATAGGCTATGAACCTGTGTAATATATTCAAGGACTCAGAACAACAAAAGAGTCAGGTTCTTGTTATTTTTTAAAAACATTTCTAGCGTATTTTAAAAAATGCAAAGGAACAGATTCCACATTTTAGAACAAACAAATGCCAAAAACCAAAATACCAAAAAACATCAAACCCAATTTGAACCTTTTTAATAGAAATAAACAAATAAAATCTGACCAATACCTATTTTTTGTGCATTAATTTTCTAGATCATACAATAAAATTAAACATTTATTTTAAGAAGGTGTACTTAGCTGCTGGGTATATATTGTGATTTCAGCTTTAAAAGTGATTTTCTTTCCTAAAAGAAGAAAGGCAGCTTTAAACAGCTCAGAATTTACCCTCTCTCGACGTCGTATTCGTGCTGCTGATACTTTTAATGTGTTTGCTAGTACAAACTCTCCACTAATTTTAGGGATAGTAGCAGTCAAACCCGTCTCATATAAATCTTCTAAGAGCACTTCTTCAGATCCTTTAGTTCTTGGAGCAGCAAAAACCAGCATGTGACAACCACCACAAGCAACCTACAGCTCAAAAAAAAGGTTTGGTTACTTCATTTGCAAGTATCAAGGATGAAAATTTCTTGCAAGCATCTCTAGGAGTTTAGATTATAAAATAAACTTAATACAAGTAAGTCATAACAAATGGCTTCAAATTTAGTTCCTAATTACATCAGCATGATAAAAGTACTTAATTATGTTTATTAATGACTAGTGATCTATGTTCACTTCTTCTTAAATACAATATATTTGTATTGAACAGAAGATTAGTCTATCAAATTATTGATACAGAAGATAGCAAAGATATTTCCACTAATTTTCAAGAGATTTGAGCTAATTTTTTGATACAAGTTAAATGTGGGTAATAATGATAGCTTCAGTCACACAAACCTAAATGTTTTATCACAAAATCCACAAAACTTAAAGGAAATCATACACTCTCCAATAGACACAGTATTTTTACATAAAGATCAGAGCTTTCACTTTTTATGGAGTATAAAATCTTTACCCCTTCTGATTAAACTTCCTTCAACTCTAATTCCAGAACAAAAAAAAAAAACAGAAGAGATAATAGACTTTTTTCCCAAATTTTGTTAAATGCTGAGCCATGTTAGCATCTTTGCTGCAAAAATTCAATAATATTTATTTCTCCTATACCTCAAAAAATAGATGAAAATAATTCCCCTACAATAAATGACTGTACCTTCTTTCTCATTCCATTTGGATGCAAAAGCAACACCTCAGATTTTCTCAAGGTTTAAAAATATCCCATTGTACAAAAATCATCAAAATTGAAAAGGTGACACTCTGGTGTTTTCAGAAAAGATACTAACTTCACCCGACTTCCAACAATCTAAGAGCAATAAATATTTCATTTTATAGGCTACCATGGCTCTATAGACCAAAATACCACAGCACAAGACTACTGAATAAAACACTGAAGAGGGGTTTATTATGATTAGTCTAACCCAAACACATTCTAAACTAAATGAACAGGGTGGTAGGCATATATAATTTCCTTTTTCCTTCGCTTTGTGTATTCTGCTGATTAAGTGTTATAGAAATAAATAAATTTATACTAATATCTCAATTATCATTAATGATGTTTCATAAAAATTTTGCTGTCTTAGAAGCATGAAAACAAGTTTTACCAAAAGGACTGTGAACTTCAAGAAATTATAGCACAGAGTGGGAGCAAACAGATTTGTAAAACTCTCTTCTCCAAAGCCTAACTTGCCATGTCGTCCATCTCCAAAAGTGAACATGAGGCCATTCTCTGTATGTGGAAGAAAGAGGATGTTATAACAAAGACTCAGGACAGACCCAAAACAGAACCACTGCAAACAAATAACAGGCAATGAAAGTAAGGAATATTTCCCTTCTAAAAGCAAAACCTGAACAATTATATTTAGAATTTCAACAGATGAGAATGATTAAAAAAACTATGCATATTTTCAGACAAAGTATTGTCTGAGATGTGAGTTAGTCTAGACAATTTGTAAAAAAAAAAACCACCCCAACAAAATAATAAGATTTAAACTGTACAGAAAAACAAAGGCTTCTAAATAAGAATATTTGTAAGGAAGCCATGATTATGAGGTTATGATTCCCCAGGACTTACAGGGCACAGAGTTATGCATGGTATGGCTGTGAATCAGAAATTCATATCAGACCCAACTTCCTCACTGGCTCATTTAATGTTTAAGAACCAGTATGTTTGCATATGTCTTCTCCTACTTCTCATTTTACAATAAAAGCTTTCACAGTACAATAAAGAGCTGCTAGAATTTAATTTCAGAATTTTGTACTCACATACCTGCTATTACAGCAGTATGATTTTCCCCACATGCAATGTTATGGATTTTATGCTTCCTTAAATGTTTCACAGCCTTTGGTATTGAAGATTCAAAAACAAAAGTACCATGTCCCAGCTGCCCATATTGTCCAAGTCCAAAAGTATATACATCTGTCTCTGAAAGTGTAAAGACAAAGTTAACAACAAATGTGGTAATATATACGTATATAGATTTATATAGAAACCTGCTTTCTATTGGCCAAATGGAAGTCAACCAACACCAGCATCAAAAAAGCAGCATTTAATCAATTAAAAAATGTACCAACTAATCAATTGGTACAAACAAAAACATACAAAAAATATTTAAAAACGCCATCAGGAATTACAGCAATAAAATACATGCAGGAAAAAAACCTGAATGGCTGAATATGCAATATATTTTCTAACATAACTGCAAAATAATCCAGGCATCAGACGTACTAGTTAATCAAAAAAATTATGGGAATTTACATGCTGCAATGAATTCAAGATCACAACATTTACATATATGAGCATTTTCAAATGCAATAGTCTCATCTGAAATTCCTGTTACCTCCCTGTACACTGTATGGCCCTAAATTTAAGAGGAAAGACCTCTTTATACCAATACTGATTTGTATGGAAGAAGAGACTGCAACAGTAACAGAAGAGGTTTCAGAATTCTGTTCAGATACCAAATCAGCCCTGCACTAATACAGAGAACACTACAATTGTGTTATCTTGTGACAGAATAATCATCTTTCCACATTTATATTTTGTCTGTTTAATGGACTGTCCGTGCCAGGAAAAAGAATAAGAGCTTCTCCAAAGCAATAAAGATTCTTGGTGTGTCCATCCCTGGCATTCTATCACAACTGGGGAAGACTGTGAAGCTTGGAAATCTTGATGAGGTCATGCTTGAAAGGAGAAATCCAAAGACTAAGTTTTTTTTTGGAAAAGGAGAAATTTTCCTAGAATTTTATCCCCTGCTCCTTTTTCCTTTGCATGTAGGCAACAAAGGAAAAGCTAGAGAAGTACTACTTAGAGTACTTGAAAAATTATTATGAAAACCTGGGAAGGATTGGGAAGGACAAAAACTATTCTGTGTTAAGTAAAAACAACTTGGGAGAAATATGTCATTGTTATGAACACAGTGCAGAACATGCCCATTCAGGATGCACAGATGGCATCAGATCAAAAACCTCACCATTTTCAAAGGCAAGAGAGGAATAACCATCCACAACAGAACGTGTGGAACACCATTGACAAAGAATCTTTGCTTTTTGAGCACTTTCTTTGTGGCCACTGGAGTTGCAAAATAAGTTTCAGTGACAAAAAAGTAGTTTACACTGTGCAGCAAAATTCTCAGAGCACCCACCAACTGAAGAAATATCAAAAGCTAATTATGTTACCATTCCCTCAAACTAATCTTTCACTTGTGTCAGGGAAAGAGAAAGGAGAAAACAGACCAGATTCCAAATCACTACCATAGTACACTTACTAACTTTGATTAAACTTTCTGATTTCAAAGGAACCATGATGAAACAGTGCAACACTACATATGGAAATGCTCTTTCTGGGAAAGGGCAAACCCTTTCTCTTTCTTTAACATTGTTCCATACTAAGATGTCATGAATTCACATCATTTAAAAAAAACCCCAATAGTCTCACATTTTTTTCAGATTGTTCATGAAAAATATTGAGTAAACCTGTTTTGGTTTGGGTTTTTTTTACTAAATGTAATAGTAAAGCTCCCTCTGCTGGAAATTCTAGTGCAAGAAAGCAACACCTTCTCAGGAGCTTTAAATAATAAAACAAGAAATTTCCTGTAACATTTAGACTTTCTGAGTAAGAATCAAGAACCACACCTGAAAGACAGGAGCTTTCTCTAAGCAAACCAAAGTCTCATCTTCATTTCAGCAAATTATTTTCTTAGGGTGGCTGATTCCATAAATTCTGTACAGAAGTATGGCATTTGTCTTAACATTTCTGTGCTAGCAGGCAGATCTTGTAATTTTAAAATTATATGGCTTTATCTGATTAACATAATTACAATGAGTGAAGGTGGAAGGTTTTTTGACATTATCTTTAATCCTAGCATAAAATATGCAATGTTTTCTGCATTTGTGTTAAAAAGATGTTCTCAAATGCTACTTTTAATAGTCCAGGACATTTTTTCTTTGTTTTTTCTACTGACAATGAGGAAAAAGGGGCAACCCCAAGCCAGACTAGAATGCCTTTATAAGAAGAATGATTTCTTCTGCTGCTCTTATAGACCAAGGGGATCTAAATGTTCCTCCTAAATTTGCTTCTTTGTCAATTATGAGGGTATAGGAAGAAAAAAAAAAACTTTGCACCTTGCTTAAATGATTCATTACTCTAGTGCAGAAGTAAGACCAAACCTCACCAATAACCTTATTTAGCATAAATGAGGTATTTCCTCCAATCTGTTTCTATAAATATGTAGAAAGAGAAGTGTATGGCAAAGCAATCTAATACACTTCTTGATAAAATGATAGAGATGAATTTCACAATTCTGAAGTTGGATTTGTAAATAAATCTGTCAGTGGTATGAATCTCAAAGGGGTTCATGCTAACTTCTTACTGTCCTCAGTTCCAGTAGGGATATGGTTGGATGAGACAAAAAAAGAACATAATAAAGCAAAAGGGCAGATCTCGTTCTCCCACTCTCTCTTCAGTGCTCACCTGCATTGTCTCTGCTGTATACCTGGCCATGTGGTCAGCCTGCCCAGTTCAGCAAACCAGATTTTCAGGAATTTTGCTGCTACAGTTTCCTGTGGAATGACCAAGGCAGCACCAAAGTGGTGCAAGGGGAAAGGATGGACATATGGCCACAGGAGAATGAGGGAAGCAGCACTGCCTCCAGGGCATCAGTGAATCACAAAGAAAGCTCAGAGACAAGGAAACAGCACCCAAAAGAAACAGAACACAAACACAGAATGGTTTGTGGTTGGAAGGGACCTTAAAGATCACCTGGTTCCAACCCTCTCTGCCATGGGCAGGGACATATTTCACTACACCAGGTCGCTCAGAGCTCCATCCAACATGGCCTTGAACACTTCCAAGGATGGGGCATCCACAGCTTCTCTGGGCAACCTGTTCCAGTGCTTCACCACCCTCATAGTAAAAAGTTACTTCCTAGTATTTAATCTAAACCTACTCTCTATCAGTTTGAAGCCATTCCCACTGTCCTGTCACTCCAAGCCCTTGGAAACAGTCCTCCCCCATCTTTCTTTAAGTTCTCTTCAGGTACGGGAAAGCTGCAATTAGGTTACCTGGAAGCTTCTCTTTTCCAGGCTGAACAACCCCAATTCTCTTGCCTTTCCTCACAGAAGAGGTGATCCATCCCTCTAATCATCTTGGTGGCCTCTCCACATAGATTAATTTCCCTTGAATATTATTATTATTATTACTACTACTACTATTACAAAAACTGTTAATCTTATGGGCTTTTCTCTCTTACAATAGCTATATTTTTAAAGAGCTTATGTTGAAAAATGTCATTGTGAAAAATCAGCTGCCTCCACAATATTCAATATTACCAGAGACAGTAATTGGATTTGGGGATTTCAAGATAAATGGTATACAGACTTAAAAATGGTTTGGAAAATCTAGATAATCTTATGTGGTTTGAACAGTGGGTTCTGTCAGGAACAGGTAGACCTTTTTCATCCTTTTCTTCCTCTTTCAAAAGGGTGTCATGCCTTTCTCTTCTTTTTGAAAGACCTTGAGGAAGATAAAAATTCCAAAATTTAAAATATTAACGCACTGTTGTGCTGTATTGCTGTGTCAAACATTCTATTCTCGAAGGACTGCTTCACTTTTTCCTTTGAAGAGCTATCTTTGGTATCTCCCTTGTTCAGAGAATGAAGAGAAGCAATATATCCTTCTATAGACAAGATTATTCCTAGAGGATCTGCCATCGACTGAAAAAAACCTGTAAGATATTAAGGCCACTCCAAATCATGTTTCTTCTTCTCCAATTTCTAGATTCACATTTATTAATATTCTACACTTTAAAACACTTTACTGAAAAAGTACACAAATTGTGATTGCTGCTCTTTCATATTTTCCTTGAAAGTGACAACACCAAGAGCTTCCATTTTCAGTAGGAAGCACCTGCAAGCATTGGGGTAGTGAGTGCATTTATTTCAGTCTCTGAGAAAAATTATCTGTGATGAGGATATGATCTTCTTGGTCTGGCTGACCAACCGCCATGAATTGAACAGGTTTGTGCTGCCTCAGGGAGAGAAAGCTTTTGCATGGCAGAATTTTTAACTGCAATTCCATTTATTCTCTGGAACAGCTGTAAATATTAAAAGCAGAAGTAACAACAAAGCTTGTAAAGAAGATGGTTTCCAATACTATATTCAATATTTCTAAAATCTATCTTTCAAGAGGTTTTTGTTCCAAAACATTGCTCTAAAAAATTTAATTCTTGTTCTCTGCAAAAAACAATTGAGTTTCCTATTTTGAAATTTCAGAACAAAAAAAAAGCAATTTTTTAATATATAATTTCTACCATTTACTCTGAAACTTACTGGAAAGATTTCAAACAGTAGCTTGATTTAATAACACAGATAACAGTGGTTCTTACCATATAAAATTGCCAATAGAATAGATAACAGTCATAGAAAAAAAAACAAATGAAGTGCTTTGGAATAGACTAATTACACATGAGAGTCAGGAAGAAACTTGCCTTGTACTCTGTAAGATAACTGGATTATGCTTGCTTCTAATTTGATAAACCCTAAGTCAAAATGATGACAAGAAATGAGCCAAGACATGCAACAGTTTATATATATATGACATTTTCTCCTATCCTATTGCTATGTTAAAAGAGAGAGATGAAGTAGGGGAATATTCAATAGTCAGACACTCTCTTCTTATTTTTAAAGACTGGAATGTCAGATCCTGGAAAGACCTTGAAAGGATGAGAACCACATCAGTATATATTATGCTACTAAGACCAAGTACTACCCATTTTCATGGAAGATGACAGATGAAATTCAGAATTTCTTCAAAATTGTGCTAATTTCTTAATTTATGAAAATAAGCTTAAAACAGGCAAAAATGTTTCTGCTCTTCTTTGAAGATGTATCATCAGAATTTTCAATGCAATTCAGGACTCATTTCAAGTTAAGTTTCTGGTGCTGAGCCTATAATGTATTTATGTCACACGCACTTTTAAAATTATTATTGTCCATATCTAACCCTTTTCACAATTTTTTTTTAATTTTGCTTCGAGTAAGAAAAATTTCTCTATTTCAATACTCCTGATGAAGTACCTTTCACTTGAGACAGTATCCACCATCCTCTACTCTTTTGCTGAGTGTCTTAGGCAGAAGTTCAGAGTAATCTCTTTAATAACAGCTGAATCACATTAAAAAAATCTAACTTTTATCACAACAACTATTAATCTTTAGGAGCTGTATTATGTTAGAGGTTATTGTTTTCATCTTCTTATGAGTCAACTAGATCTTGTGGCACTTAACACTGTGATCATCAACTGACACCTAAGCCAGCAACAAATCTCTTGTTTGCTTTCCACTTTCTTCTACTTCCATAAGCAACTAAATCTTACAGACTGAGATGCTGACTTACCATGGTATTTTCTTCTATTGCATTTGTTTTTTGGCATTTATATATTGCCTTTTTGTTCCAGCTCTTTTACAGATTTCACTATAATGATGGTGGCATCCAAGTCTGCATCTTTCTAATGAATCTATATAACAGTTTTTTGTCATAATGAACTTTTATCACATGAAATACCATTAAAATTAAATATCTGTTGGCTGACTTCATATTTATGGTTAAAAAAATTAATAATGGAAATCAAATTCTTTCTGCAGAACTTCACTTTATAACACATAAAATAATGAAATGATTTATACATTTGTTATGCCCAAATTTATAGTAATTCTTTTGCTAATAATGATATGCTGATTTCACGTAAAGAAATTTATTTTATCACTTACAATTAAGACTGTATGTTGGTGGAAGATGAGAGACAAAGGCATTGAAATGTAGACAAATGCTTGCATTATTTCCTGTATTGGCTACTGCTATTTCCTTTTCCCAAAGGTATTTTAACCTACTCAGGATTTTGCATCTTGAGTCATTACATGCAACCTTGCCTAGAATTTCACTTCCGCCTTTCCTCTCTCCAATGGCTTGCAGTACAATACCACATCATATTAATTACAATTGCCATCACTTAGATTTTCAGTTTGTATTTTGGCAATTTTGGTTACATAATCTTGAAGGCACAGAACAAGATTGAAGAGACAACTATGGAGAATTTTCAGAATACAGATTTAAGGATTGATATCTACATATCCCATTTGTTTTTATAGTTTTTGCATTTTGATAGGAGAATAATTATAGGCTATACAGCCTTACAGGTATTATATTCATTAAAAGCCAAAGCTAATATTACGTAAACAATCTGCAGGCAAAGTCAAACTTCCCTCTCCTGCTTCTCTACCACGGTAGCTCAGGATAGACTTTGTGGAAATAAATACCCAATAATGCTTTGCACAGATCTCTTGGAGAAGCTAAGTCACCACTGGCAGACAGCTGTTTAACAGTTCAGCAATACACAGCATCTTCCAAAGACTACACATGTAGCCCTGTGAACAAACATGGAACAGCTGTATTTGCTGATCTTTATAACTTGTATATCATATTGTCAAGTGTCTATATTTGTAGTAGTTTTATATAGATGCTAAAAATTCTCCTCAAAGGCACAGGCAAATTCTGTATCACAACAAGAAATATTTAATCCACTTAAGCATCCAGTAGATAGTGACACTACTTGAAAAGTGACTTTCTAAATACCTTCCTAAATATTGAGGGTCATTTAAATTCACTACAGAATGCAACTTTTCCTCTCAAATTTTCCTCTTCACAGCAATACCACTCTTAAGCTCCTTTGAGGAAAACAACATCAATCATCTATGTTGCACTAGGAAGTGCTGGCTTATTACAATTCCAGTAAGAAAGGCACTCAGACTATATAAAGATCTCTTAAAATTCTGTTTATTGGAAGTAAGACTATAATGAAAAAGAAGGCAGTATCAGTAACTGCCTATCCCTTCAGATTCTGGGAATCTAGATCTGTGTGGAACTGAAGAAATGCAGATCCCACTGGTGGAAGGTTACCCCATGTTGGTCATTTGAGCTCTTACAGGATTTTCCAAGTCAAACAACTCTATACATCATTTATCCTGTCAAATAAAAAGGGCATTTGCACAGGAACTTGCTGCTGAAGATTCAGATGAAGGCAGGGCCACACAAGTGGTGTAACCAGTGGTATCAAGTAGGATCCCATTTATGCCCCATTTCAGTGGGATGTAATTCTTTAAAGTAAATTCAATTTAAGACTAAAATATAGATCTGTAAAAAAACCCAACCAGGCAGTTAAATTACATACCTGTCAGCACCACTGTGTGCTCTCCACCACAAGCAACCTTAATGACTTTTTCCATAATTCCCAGTACAGGCTGTGGCACTCGATTGTTCTTCAGCTGTTCAGGCAATAATCCCAATTTCCCATTTGCAGGTTCTCCAAAAGTATAGAGCTCCCCATCTCCTGTGAAAATATGGAACAAGGCATGGTTTCCAGCATGCACTCAGAAGCAAGGATGGGTTGTCAAGACTGCTGCAGACACAAATCATTAAGACAGAATACAGGATAATTGAACATATTTGTATAATGTCCAAACACCTGTTCAAAGAACTCTGCTTTGATGGGACACACAGGTGCTAGATTTTAGCCTACTCCAAGATTAGAATGACAATATTTAGACTGCAAGGAATGTAGCCAAGAGAAAACGAAAACCATATATGTCCTGTTTCTGAAAGGCTATAATTCCTTCTGAAATCAGGTGTAATGTCAACTGAAGTTGCTTGTAAGAATTTGAATTAAAACAGAAAATAATTTTGCATGGAATTCTGACGGAAAATCCACACTTAGTTCTTGAAAGATGGAGAGAAAAAAAACCCAGGATACCAGTTGTATTTCCTAACTCTCATCATCAGAGGTGTAACTCCATCCTCCCAGTTGTCCTTATTTTTTCTATCATTCTGAACATTTTCTTTCCTGCACAAACAAATTAGCCCAATAGCATCATCACATTTTGTTACCTGTGTCTGTGGAGAAATACCTTTCACAGAATCATAGAATGGGTCATGTTGGAAGGGACCACAGTGGGTCATCTCATCCAATCTCCCTGCTCAAGCAGGGTCATCCCAGAACACATGGCACAGAATTGTGTCCAGACAGTTCTGGAATATCTCCAGTGAGGGAGACCATACACCCTCTCTGGGCAACTTGTTCCAGTGCTTGGTCACTGCACAGTAAAGAAGTTCTTCCTCATGTTCAGGTGGAACTTCCTGGGCATCAGTTTCTGCCTGTTCCCTCTTGTATTATTGCCTGGCATTCCAGAGCAGAGCCTGGTCCATTCTCTGACTCCTGACAGACGCTGATGAAATTCCCTCTCAGTTGTGTCTTCTCAAGACTTTCTTAATTCTTATACACTTCTTTTCTAGGAGTTGCTTTGCAGTCATTTCAATTTATGTTTTTTAAGAACCAGAAAATTATCTCAGCTGCAAAAAAGTGTATTTCATTCCATTTCCAACTCATGGGCTGTGCTTAGGCTTGTCTGTTCAGTTTGATTTTTTGCTATAATTCTCATCTTTGTTCTTATATTCATGTACAGAAATACTCTGAACAGGCTGATAATTTGCAGTTATTTGCAGCAGCATCAAATTTTCTGTTCTAAAACACTAGCCCAATTAATGAGAGAAAAATCAACTGCAATGTGAGGTTTTCTGTAACCAAAGCATTCTGTTGACAAAAAGAGATTTTATTTGGGATTCTAAGTGAAAAGAAAGAAAAAAATCCAACAATAAAAAGAACCCTGCATTTTCTGGAACTGTAAGGTAAGTATTGTTTTAATACTTTTGGATCAGCCATATATTTTTAGAAACAAGTTGATAAACCCCCAAAAGCACTAGGGAGATAACTTCTTATGCAGTTCCTTTTGAAGAGACCAGCAGTTCTTTTCAAACACTACTACTGCACTGAAAAAATTAATCCAATCACAATCTAATTAATAGGATTAGAGATTCAAATGGCCAAGCTTCCATTGACTTCCCAAACTAATCAAGTTTATTACATTTTTTCAACTTAATCCAGCTAACAAAGATAAAACCGTTTACTAAGGCAATTTTTGAATACATTACACATCCCTTTAAGGCAAATAGTAGTCTAAAAGCTATGAAAAATAGCAATCAAGCATTAAAAGAATCCAGTCAAACCCAGAAAAATTTTGACTGCAGTATGTGTGCAGTACATCTGCATGCTAAGGACACGATGTACTCTGTGCAGTACATCTGCATTTTTAAGGACAGACTGTTCACAACAGAACCTGGTTATTTAACTGTCTCCTCTCATGAGTCACATTCTCACGTGTTGAATTTTCCCTAATGTGGCACATTTCCTGTATCACCAAACTTTAGGTCACAGGAGCATGTCAAGGAGAAAGACAAGCAAATGGAAAATGTCCCTCAAAGGAAAATGTGTATCCTGCATATCACAGCAGGTAGGAGACCTTCCTGGTGGCATGTGAGGGCAGTGGACAAAAGAATTTGATCTCTCTATGGTTACTTGAATAAATGAAGAAGAAAAAGAAAATAAGTATTTATTCAAGACTACAGTGATTAAAACATTTTAAATACTGAACATCAGAGCATGGAAGTGTATGTGGGATGAATTATCTTTAAAACCAGTCCTTAAAAACAAAGAAAAAATACATTAAGAAAAGGAATTTAAGGAATCTGCCAAGCTCCCTATGAAAAGGCATCTTCTCAATAAGAATCTATCTTGACTTTGATTACAGTAACAACTTGGGCAGGGGAAACACCAGAAGAGATCTACTCTACTCAATTCCTTTCTGGCTCCATGAATCTGATTTTGCTGTAGACACCAAAGCAGTGGTTAGATACTCCAGTTTTTCCTGCCCTCCATCTCCTCCACTGAACAGATGAGCTTGCCAAGCTTAATGCTTTCTGAAAACCTGTCCTCCCCTCCTCTGTGTGTGTGGTCAAAGACAAGCCAAGTAAAGGTCTGCCATAAGGGCTCAAAATCACTGCTACACTCTTCCAGCTCTTTCTTTCTCTGTTGCTTTGTTTGAAACATATCTCAAACACTGGGACCTAACATTCCAAATCTGCTAAGAGAAAGGAAACATACCGTGAAAAGATCCTAAAGAGGGGTGGAAGCTGCAGACTAAACCTTTTCAGTGGAGCTCTCTGAAGGATGTAAAGAAGAGGAAAAGAGAGCAAACAATCACCTTTCAAATATGAACGGAATAATCAGACCAATTTCCTGATTTGCATATGGAAATAAGCTAGGCTTTGCCTGTGCATGTGCCTAGTCTAAATTTCAGAAGTGTTTGTTGGGTTTTTTTAATTAAAAATATTCAGGATATATTCTGTTCTTCTGTTTATTCTACAACTACTTTGGCATCAGCGGAGCCCATGGTAGAGTACAGGTGACTGACATATTCAGCAACTGAAGACAAAGAAGGCATTCTAGAAAGCAAAAGTAAGAAAGGTGACAAATCATCTTTTTGAATATACTAGATAAGAGACATTGCACTTGGCTTTATAGCAGTTAAACATCATAAAGACAAAAGCCTACTAAAAAATATCTTTAAAAAACAGCTATTTCAAGGAAATATCAACTTCAGTTTAAAAAAAAAAAAAAAAGAAATTTGGAATCCATGCTTCACCAGGTTTAACTCAATAGTCTCTTATTAATGAACATCCTATCCTGGAGAGGGCACTCTGTGTCCACAGTATGTATTCTGGAATCCTCATTAGCCACCTTTTTGTTTTAATCCAAATATTCCTGTGATCTTACAGTGCTTAGCCAGTGTACATCTTATGTCAAATCTAAACACTTTAAGAAAGAGAACCATATGGTGTCATGCTCATCAACATAGCCTGACAGCATGTATTAGGTCTTACATTGTCCAACTATATTGTTTTATTAAAGATAGGTTTGATGTTCAAAAATCAAAATGTAGTAATTCCATAGTATTCTAGTATCTGACTAGTAACTTATTGTGTGACTATGGAACACTCAGATTAAATGTATAATGTTTTGCAACAGAAGATCATTCAGCAAAAGTACCTGGATGTCCAATACTAAATTTTTATGGTAGCTGAAGTGTCAGTCTAATAAAAGTGTCAGCAAGGGCCCAAAGGAAAGCAACAAAAAAAAGTTCTTTTTTTACCACAAAAAAGGCCATGTGTGTGTAGGGAGTTCCAGTGAGATAAACTGAAGCCAAATTTGTGCAGGATTTGCAGATACTAGGGCTTGAAGTTAAGATTTTCCATCTCATATTCAGTCCTGTTTAAGTAGTAACAGGTTCAACAACTCCCATTTTCACAGGCGATAATCAGTTCGTCTTCCTATTACTATTTTCAGAGGCTCCATTTTTCTTAACCAGGTGAAACCACAAGCCTCTTTTCTCATCCTCTTTCATTAAAAGTTTCCATTTCCTTAAAGAACTTGGCACACAGTGTACTCTCTTTACTCTTAGATGCTGTCCTCAAGCCTTCTACTAATGGTAGATTTCGTGACATCCCACTGCAGTCTTAGAGTTCCAGCTCTTGGCTCTAAGACACAGACCTTACTACATCCTTCAATTAAGAGCCTTTTTTTTTTTCTCCCATTTATTCTGAGTTCAGGAAGCTGTAGATTTCCGAACAGGTACTGAGCTCCTCATCAATCCCAGACACTTAATTCATTCACCGCAATAAAGTATCTGTAATAGAAGTTTCACACTACCAGCATAACACCTAATTAATATTGTCCATTGTAGCAAGCTCTCATTCTGTTAACACAGTATGTTCTCACAGAGAGATATAGATATTGTACCTGCAAAAGTAACATTTATCAAGTAACCTGAGAAAGGTGTCTGATGCAGTAAATCCTGGGTACCCATTAAAAGCTTTACAATCAAAACTATCGATCCTTTGAAATCTTTAATTACTCTGAGGGGACCAAACTGTAAAGTTTAATAATGTAAATCTATATGGCTTGAGAGGAATTCGTGGCTGCTCACAGATAATACTCTGAATACTGGCTGATAAATTCACCCATACCGGCATTATTAAAAAATGAGTGGAATTTTCACTTTGGAAACCAACAGAGGGTGAGGAAGAGGGAGGTAGAAAACAACAGAGAGGTGGGTTTGTTTGGAGATCAGACCACAGCTCACTGCATAGCATGTGCTTCTCCTCATACCATGCACTGCCTGTTTAACTGACTCAAAACCTTAAAATTTAAGACATAACATCAAACTTCAACAACAACCTTGTGCTGCTAGCAAATGAGATTATTTTTTCCTCAAAACACAGCAACTCTATTGAACATTTATATTTCCAGAGAAGATGAAGTTTATTGTTTGATCATCACAAAAAAAGAATAAACTCAAGAAAGGTTAGATATTTTAAAATATAATATTAATCCACAATATGTCATAACCTGCATAAAAATAAAGTGCAATAACATAGTCATTCTTTCTAACATACTTTTGCACAACAATGTGCAAATGCAGAAAATTAGCTGCATTTTTTTCTCACAGTATTGCTAATTTAATAGTAAAAAAAACCCAACTATATAGCAGATGACATACAAGCTTCACAAACAAATCAATTAGGACCAAATTTTACGGAACTTGTCTCTGGTAAATCTCCCAGTGTGATACAAAACTACAGCAATGACTTTCTGCCAATGGCAGTTTTTAACAACTATGGCATATCTACTTTCAAAACTAATAAATACCTTTACACGGACAACAATTTGAAAATCATTGTCTTGTCTCCACTAATCTCTATTCCCATTATCTTACCTGTTATCAAGGCAGAGTGATAATATCCACAGGATACAGAGGAAACGGGTTTTCCAACATCCACTTGACAAGGGACACTGACACAAGATTCATTGGCCAAGCCAATCTGACCTTCTGAATTATCACCCCACACAAAAAGCTGCCCATCTTCTAAAATAAAGACACAAGTAGTTAACAGATTTAATCCAAAAACTAATACAATGCTAATCTACCTATTGAAGAGTGTTTCAGAAACTCTGTATGATACTACTAAATGTCATGATCTCAGGGACATATTTTGCACAATGCAGCAGAGGAGTCTGAAGTGAGAGGGTATATCCCTTAAGTTTTTCAAAAGTGACACAGAACATTTAGTCACCAACTGATGTTAGACCACAAATAGCAACAGAAAAAGGACTGTGTAAAAACATTCCATCAGAAAGAGGAAGATTGAGTCTGTAAGACAATTCAGTTTATACAAGTCAGTATGAAAATATTATGGCGAATTTAAGGCATCTTCTAATTTCTAAGTATAAGTCACTCCTTCTACATTCTCTCAAACTTATTCTCTCTTCTGACTTTGGTACACATCCCACATATTCATGCCTTATTTTTCAGTTCTCTTCACAGGTGATTATACTTCTCACCTTCATTTTGCTTTCCTTAAACTACCACAGGAGGTGTTGAAGGTTTAAGACCAGCCAGTTTGATAATGGGTATCAAACAACATGAAAAACCTCTACATTCTTCTAGAAGAGATGTCTTCTCTCTGCATATTTCCTGTTGGTGGGAAATAACTTGTAGCCTGTACCAATAGACCAAATTAGCTGCAGTAAGAAGGGAAATTATAGGTGCTACATTTTCACAAGATCCATGTTTTGCAGCTGGCTCCCCTGGAAATAAACTGAAGACTTTTTCCATTTTGATGATATTCATACTGTAAAGATTTCTACTAAACTAGTCCATGTTGTTACACTGCAGGCCATCATGCATGGAAAAGGTCTGCTTTCACAAAAATTGTAGGAAATGAGTAAGACTGTCATCCCTTACCAGACTGTGGTAAAATAGACAATTTGTAATCAAAAAATGACTACATTTACCAAAGAAAGAAGACAGTGAGGAGAGACAATACACTCACATATGAAGACAGAATGCTGATGAATAAGTGTTTCTCTGGAACAACAGGCTGGACACACATAAATAGATTTTATTAGCAGTTGCTCTTACCTGTTACTGCTGCTGAGGTGTATGATCCAGCTGCTAGTTGTTTGACCTTGTGCTGGTTGGTAAAAAAACTAATTAAATGAAACGTGGTCCTTTCCTCTGTGTCACCTAATCCCAGCTGACCTTCACTGTTGCCTCCAGAAGCATACATATTTCCTTTTTCTGCATACAGAAAAGCACAGAATGAAAAAATTGGAGCAAATAATTCCTTTTTTTCTTTTTTTTTCTTTTTTTTTTCTGGAAAAACATCACAGAAACATTGGGATTTACAGCCCTGAAATACCCTTGATTTGACATCAGGAGTTTCTGTTGTAGCTAACAAGCTGCATAGGATTGGGTCAGAACTTCCTAAAGGCCTTACGTGTACTTAGGCTGACTGTATTCCTCATTGTTCTGAAGACTGATCTAAGAAATAAATATAATTTGAAGTTCTGCAAGACTTCTCAGAAAATGACTACCAGTAGCCCTGGTAGCCAGAAGCAATTCCTTCCACGAATAATGTATATTTTAAGACAAAATGGGAGGAAAACAGTGAATGATGTCACAGACAAGAAAACTGAAGCTGTATTAGTACATTAATTAAAGACATTAATAATGTGATACTTTTGAGTACTGTGAATGAAATATATTTTTACTTAGTTTTTTATTAGAAATATTTTACTAATTTTAAATATTTAAGTAACTTTCAATTAAATAGGTGCTTTGTTTTAGAATCTTAAAATTGAAGTTAATGCTGGTGACAAATATCTTCAACTTTAGAGAACTTTAAGATTTATATTTTTAATTTTAGTATGTTTCACATCTAAAGTGCTCATCTATGATGAAACAGATAAGGCCCATTATTAACACAAATCCAGACAGAAATGTGATAAGCAACTCACATATAATTTATAAATGGTCCTTGCTATATAAATGTGCACAATTGACCCAGCCAGTGTGTACACCAAAAGTGACTAATATTTACCCTGTGCAGTCTTGCACTGTTATTAAAATGTTCTCTTTTATTCTAATAGTCTTATTTACAGAGCTCAGGGTCTTCACTTATATAAACCTCCTAATAATCAAACATCCCTCTTTATAATATTACTGAAAGCTAAAGGATTGCATCCACAAAGTCAGCTATTCCATTACATAAATTTTAGAAACATGACAAGAATTTGCATAAATTTTCTGTATACTGTCCCTCTCCAAATATATTTTTACGTTTAAATTTACATTTTATTTCTTTATAGCTTAATAAAGCAACTTGTCATCAAAATAGCAGACTATGTTGTCTAAACAAAAATGCAAACAAAATATGAAGACTAGAAAACATGCAGTTCTACTATATTTACTCAAATACATAACTTCATACTGATAATTTGTCAAAGGTAAATTTAAGTACAGATGTATATAATAATAATAATAATAATAATAACAATATACCTTTACAGGGCTTAAATGAAATATTGATAATTGTTAACCATACCACAAATGCCAGTAAGAAATTTTTCCCTGTGTCTATTGCTGGCAAACTGCTATATAACATTAGTTTATAAATGCATTGGCTCAGAATAAATCAAACATTCTAAGAACTGGATATATCAAAAATCCCAAGATTTAGCAGCCCTATTTTAATTTCTTTTTCCTTCCACAACACTCCTGGGGCTCCTAATGCAATTTTGCATGAAAGCAAAGGAAGAAATCTATTTTTATATATATATATATATATGTAAAATATAGGTTACATACCTGTGTAAACTAAAGTGTGGTTTCTTCCACAAACGGCAAGTTTTGGTTTTTCTGGTTTTAAAGCTATGAATTAAAGCAAAAGCAGAGGGAAAGTTATAAACAAGCCAATAACTGGTTCAACAACAAAATGTTCTGTGCTCCAGAGGGAGCTCAGAATGATTATAAAATCCGTTGCCCATTTGAACCTTGCACATGACTCCTTAGATCAGTATTCCACCAAGATAAAAGAGCAGATCAGACCTTAAAAGCCTGGACACTCGAGTTAACTTGGTGATGGTTGCTTCATCCCAGTGCCACAGTCCCTGGAATTTACCATTTGTAGGATATGCCTCAAAGAATATATCAAGTTGCACGACAAAATGCATGTTTAAAGCCATCTTCAGTTTTCATTAACAGTACTATTCTTAACTCCCTCTTATGCTTTTCCCAATATCTTAGATCTTTAAAACCATACTATTCTTTTGTCTTACCATCCCTATCTCCCTTGATAATGCACATAAACCTTTTTTCCTAGACTTTTGCCGTGTACTGCCCTCTTACTGATCACTAAACTCAATTCCTGAGGAATTGAGCCTACTTTTTCTGCATATGCCATCCTGTCTCAATTTCAGCTCAAATACCACCCACACATTGAATGCACTTCTCTGCAGTCTGGTTGATTTGAAGGACTGAGAATGTATGTGAGAGGAGTCAAGAGTTATTTTGCTGGGAAAGAAAGAGTACAGAGGTGCCTTTTCTCCATGCCAAGTGCACTACATTTCAGAAACAGAGGGATAAGCAATATCACTGACTTTTCCATCCTCTATCCAATTATTGGTTGTTGTAAATAATTTATCTCTGTCATGTCCATGTACTCTATGCAATACTCTTAAAGCATCATTATTGTTACATAATATATCTTTAATTTCTTTTCTATTGCACTAGTCCATGATGAAGCCAACAACAGTCTTCCCTTTTGCAAACCCTTTTTCAGTCCTTCCAAATCAACTTTCATCAGAACCATAATATTCAGACTAAAATCCCTTCTACCACCTACCAAGTCACCAAATACATCTATCTACTTAAGCATGAACTGCCTCTGGCCTACCTCACAGATATAAACTGTTCAAATAATTTGTCCAAATTGTCCAAATTCAAATTCCTGCATATTCTATCCCACACCTAACATTACCATCAGGCTGGAACCCGAACAATTCCAATACTGTCTTCTTCCTACAATCTTAATTTGCTGCTTTATATCCCTAAACTCTGTATATAAATTCAGTGATGATCTTAATCAGCTCTTCAGAAGCCTCTGTTCCCTAGCCTTTTTCCCACTTAGGCTAATCAATTGTATATGATGAGATGAGCTGTATCTACAGTGTTGCTGGTGATTTTTCATAACCAATTTCATTAGCCTCTAGTCAAGTCCCAGAAGATATTTTCTCAGAACACATGCAGACACAACCATTTGGCTCCAAGAAGAAACTGAAATATGTCCTTGCAACCCCATTCCTAAAAACAAGTGCTGACCAAAGGCAGTGAGAAAAGCGCCAAGAATTTCTCCTGCTGCCTATTGCCAAGAAAGGAAAGATGCCCCCCTTGTGACTTTTTTCAGTGGATGCCACATCTGGTTTGAATTGCAGTCATCTTCTCTTCATCTTTTATTCTCCAATGTAAATTGACAATGAAAACAAAACTTGACACCCAATCCATCTAAGCCAATGTCTCTCATGGCTGACGGAATATGTGAACCTGAGAGTAGTTGCATTCTCCCTCTGAAGTGAAATAGAGACAGGAGCAAATAAAGGACAGCAGAATAAACTAAATCAGGAAGAACAGAGTTTGAACAAGCAGGATAATTTGTTTTTAACAATAAGCTAACAGATCGATCTGCTGGGAGAAAGGATGAAGATAAACATTTAATGGTGAAAAGAAATGTGTTAATGGGATAGATCTGACTTGACATAAGTAAGGGGATAGGGAAAAGTATTGACTTAGTTTTGTTTGAGAAGATAAAATTGGCTGGGAAAGATCAAGAAGATCACAGTGCAATGAAAACGTATTTTACAACACATGAAAGAATACAGGCATTTATTTTGCTACTTCATATAAACGTATTAACATTTATAATCGCTTGGGCACTTCTTATACTTGCTAAAAATGTAGCAGTGTTTGTAGAAAGTTTCTATAGATTTTTTTTCAATTACAAAGTTGCTAAGACAAAAATGTTACCAAGGTTACACAATGCTGTTGGAACTCTGATTTCTAACACATAGACAACAATGCAGAGATCAAGCATCTGATTATTGTCTTTGCAGAAACAATGAAGATGTGCTTTGTCAGAAAAGGCAAATGTTACAAAAATCATAGGCCTCAAAAATTACAAGATTCTGTGCAGCTGAAGCAACCTTCAAATGCAAAAGGACTCAGGATTTGGAAATGATGGAAAGTCAGTCAGGGATCCTTTTAAGCTACAAGTAATATGCTACACATGATGAGTAAACATAGCAACATTATTTATTTTGGAGCTGCACCTTATGAAGTGCCTTTTCACAAGGAGCTCCTTTCAAAAAGACAAATAAAAGAAATACAAAAAATTAAACAAACCTTTAACACATGTTGGTTTGCTGACAGTGTTCTTTGATCCTAGTCCTAACTGGCCCCAGTCGTTACTGCCAAACATGTATAATTTCCCTTTCCCTGAAAAAAAAAAGCACAGACAGAACCCACACAAGTGTTTGAATACCTAATTCAAGACAAGCTGGTCATTCAGGCACTGTTCTATGTATTGCTTGTATTGTTTAATATTAGGCAATTCAACACTTAAATGTAAACAATAATTAATATCCTTGTGATTTTTAATTTCAAAAATATAAATTGCATTGTTTAAGTAAGAAATCCCCAGCCAGAAAAAGGGACAAAAAACAGAGCTCCTGTAATTACAGGACAGATAAAGTGCTCTTCAGGAAACAAGATGTTTTACTCTTGAACAGACACTGCAGCTCAGCAACCATAGCACCTATTGGCCTCCTTATAAAATAACTGCACATTTAACTGAGCATCCACATCTTTTACCCCAAAGAGAGGACTGAATAAAGCAGCTTTATGATTAACACAAGCACAAATTTGTAATATTCAACTTGATTCTTTAGGGTGGGATGTGTCTTTGATTGCTAAAATGTCTTCTCTTAAAACAATTTACAAAGCTGCATTTCTAGCAAATACAGTTTCTGATAAATTTTCCTATGTGTTCACAAACTGTAATAATTTACTACTCTGCATAAAAAGAAGTGCATAAACCCACCACACAATCAGGGAGTTTTGTAAACCTAAATTCAGACATTAAGTTACAAAACTTCAACATGAGCAGTACTAGAATTGTCTTTAAGAAATTTGTATAAAGTGCCATTGAACTTGCAGGTTTGACCACTACAAACAATGAACTGTTGTAATTCTGAATAACCAGAATTTTTTAAGGATGGCTTATGAACAGATGTAAATTTTGTAATTGGGCATGTAAATTAGAGAGCCTAAACTGATTATTGATAATACCTTAAAGTGAATTAATTTTCTAAATTATGGCCTCTTGTAAAGCTCTAAAAAATAAAACCAACATATAACCTTGTTCCAACAGAAATCCTTGCAAAACTATAGAAACTGATTTGCCAAGAAAATACCAAACACCCTCTACCTCCCAAAACCCCTTTTACAACAGTTAAAAGGAGTTTGTCCACTTTTGATGAAGGTCTGCAGAGCTTTGTGACCTAGACTCCATCATAATGTTGTCACCCTAAATAAAAATTTGGTCATAAAATTTGTCATCCTAGCCATCAACAATTATCACATGATCACAATGTATAACAGCAATTCCATACAGTGAGCTAAAATAATATGCCTTACTGTAACTTCAGTAGTGTAGGTTCCAAGTGAAGGTTCTGAATGTAAGGAGACTTTGAAATATGATATTGAAAAGTTTTAAATATAATTAACAATCTTATTCTAATTTAAAAATCAATTTTTTTCTTAAATATAATGACATAGTTCGAAAAAACCCCAAACACCAACAATTAACTATTATTTAAAGTCCTAATCAAACTGTTAGATTTGACAATTCTTGGCACATACAGCTATATGTCAATATTATGTCTTTCCAAGAAATCTGGAAGAGAAGGAAGTCTGAGGTCAAATCTGTGCTCACAGTGTCTACTAATAGAATTTATATCACCATCAAATTTTTGGTAATGCAATCAACGTCAAAATAAATGCAGAGCTGTCTGTCACTGAGAGCAAACACACCTTAACAGAAAGAAATTTCATTAGTAAATGGCATCCATCATATATTGGTATTGCTTCTTTGTGTCTTTGCTTTATACTTTCTAACTGCCTTTATAAGACAGCAGTACTTCTGTGGGAGTATGATGCCAAGCTGCCCTAATTCAATTTAAGCACATTCTTTTTTATCCCTGCAAAATTCAAACAGGTTGTGCTTTTCATCCTATAATCTGCTGTTTCTTATACCAGTCTTTAAATTCTCAGGCATTGCTTTGTAAGTCAAGGAGCTTAATGGATGAGGGGATTTTTTTTTACATTCTTTTACAACTGAATGACAGCCTTTTATAATTTCAGGCTTCCTGGCAGTATAACCGAAAATAAAAAATCTGGGAAGTAAGTATTTCAGACAACGAATGAAAACTAATAGGCGCTATAAGAGAACCTAAAAAATGCCTGTCATGAAGCAAAATTTCCAGGTCTGTAGAGCAAATCAGGTTTTGGAATAGACATGATGCAATCTAAGATGGCCAGGAAATATGACATAATTCTGCATGCAAAAGGTACTATTTTCATAACAGCATACTGAGATATCTCCAGTCATCACCACTGATGCACTGAAGTGATAATTAATCCACAGCAGATAAAAAGGAAAGAACCATATTTTAAAACTTTGTAAATTCCATTTGCTCTTTTTTTTTATTGCTTCCACTTTGGTGCTCTCATCCAGAGATTGTGGCCACCTGCCAGCTGGAATGGCTGACACAGGACAGGTCCAGCAGAGTAAGACTATGGCTCTGGGCAGAAAGGGAACAACAGGATGTAATGAAACATCCGACTCCACCTTAATCCTGATGCAAAACTGGAATATTCCTCTGAGGTATGTATGCACTGGCAGGTACGACAGCAGATGTCTCACCAACAACAATACAGGGTTATTAAGGAAGCCAGAAGACTTACATCTTTAGAACAGAGGTTTGGAGAGACTTCAGGAAGAGAGCATCTCCTAAACAGTACAATTCTCAGGAGTAGCTGCTATCACAACTGATTCCTGGGAACCCCATCTCTCATGTGCTCCTCTGGTTCACGAAGTGCTACTAAAGGCATTCCTTCAGCAGCTGGGAAATATCAGTTGAAATTCCATATGCTCCATCACAGCAGGCTGCCAAGTACTCCTATCACCTCTGTAGTATTTCTATCACTTACATTTAAAGGTATGTTTTACGTATTCCCCTCTCACTTTCTGAATTATATTAGTGTGAGACAGAAATCAAATGGGGAGACGAGGTACAAATTTTAAGCATTTACTACAAAATTCTATTGAGAAACTGTATCTGAATAAAACATGAAAGGTAGTATTTTGAACAGAGCATCATATGCCAGGCACCACGGTTTGTTTTTTTTTGTGCTATTTAGTGAACAAACTGTGTTAATTTAAAATTCACACACAATTCAAATAGACCTCAGGAAAATAGGAAAGACATTGGTTTTGTTGGGCAAGTCATGATATTCTCAAAACAAGAACTTTATTGAGCAACAAGAACAGTCATGCTTAGGACATTTAGCATCACACAAACTAAAACAGTGCATCAACACAAATGCCTACTAATCTTTCTCATTCTCTCCTTGCAGTTGATGCAAAAGATACTGTGCCATGTTCTGATGACCTGCTGCTAAGCAGAAAGAATGGAAGAAAACTGATGTCATAAGACCTAGAGAGATTACAAGGTCTCTTTGTTGAATGTTTAATGCCTTACAAAACTCAAAATTCTGAGTACACTATCTTCTTGTGGTTCCATGTGCACCTCTTTTCAGTCCTACTTTCACAATTGATACTTCTTTCTTTCCTTCTACTTTCTTGCACTGGGGGCTTCAATTCTCTCCAGAGCACTGAGTTCAGAAAGTGTGTCTTCATTCATCATCATTTTCCCCCTTGTGAACAGGATCAGTCTCTTTGATCAAATGTGGGCAAGCTGACTAGGACACTCTAATCAAGGCAAATAAACAATAAAACAGGTGTTAATTTTAATGGTTCTGTAGGAAAGAAAATTTAATAGATAGGTATGGGAAGGAGAATCCTAAAATTATGCATATCATCACTTCTTCACACCAGCTCCCAAGAGGTTGAATAAATTGCTTTGCAATGCCTGCAGTTGTAGAAGATGCAGGGAATGGACTGTCAGTATTCTTGGGACAAAAATTATAGAAATGGAGCAAGAACCATTATTAAACATACTACAAATGATGCTAGAACATACACTGCTCATGACTGTGTTAAAGACCTAAAGAAGATCACTGCTTAAAAAAAAATCCTGCTTGAACATTTTAATGAAGTTTATGCTAATGGTAGACAGCAAAAGAATAAAGAAACAAAAAATTCAATCTCAAACTCCAGTACTGGAGAAGGAAACATTTCTTCCACTAACTCAGCAAGGCAGCTCAAAAGCAGCAAGTAACTATCTCTGGTCCTTTCTATTCCAACATACAGCCACAGCATGTAAATAAAATCCTGGACTCTTATCTCCTGACCCAGAAAGCCGAAGGACAGAGTGTTTTATATTTACTTTATACTTTTCTTCATAAAAGTCAAATGGGAATACTGATGCTGGATTAAATGAAAGAAGTATTTGAAAAGTTCTGCATATTTTTGTTGAATGCTAAATACTAGTTCTTGTACATTATCTTCATTAGTATTCAGTCAAGATTCAGTGTTAGATATAACTGTCTCCCCTGCCCAAATCCAGCATTAAGGAATGCCTTGTATCAGTTTGGGTGACTGTTTCATTTATGATTGTTGAGATATGTTATTGAAAAACTGATATATTTCTACTCTATTTGAATCTACCTCACATTCTCACTGTCCCCTACAAACATAGGCCCCACTCTCTCTTCTGAGATGTGGAAAAAAAGAGAGAGGAATTCTGCAATCTGTAAATAAAGACTGAAAATAAAATGAAACATGCATTAACACACACCTGCTTGAGATACTTTTTCTCCCTTGGTGATATTTGTCTTTTATCTCTTCCAAGTCAGATTCAGCTGAAGAAGCTCCTTGTTTCCCATCCTTCTCAGTAAACTTGTTATAGGCATGCACTTCTGGAGCTTTTATTCCAGGTCTCACTGCAGTTTTCAGTGGCAGTCACCAAAGGCTGTAATTCCACTGTATCATCCAACTCCATCTAGCAGCAGAAATGTGAGGTGCACATGGGCATGCACAAGTGTGAAGAACAAATGAGAGGCAACAGTTTTCTCTTTCCCTTCTTCATTTTTTTTTTTGTGTGCATACTCTTGCATACCTTTGCTTGTTGTTGATCCATACTTTACCCTTGGTTTTGCCTCTACATTACAGTGACTCAGAAAACAAGCTTTCTACTCGTGCCTCTACAGTTCCTTCTCCTCAAAAACTCTGAGAAAATAAAGAGCTGATTATCTAGATGTTTCCCTGGTGATGAATCTGCCCACTACAACAGCTACAGGACAGCTACAGAGAATTTTTGAAACAAGCTGCATATTTTTAAATAAGAGGGAAAAGGAGAGAGTAGAGGACTGGTGCTGCATGCAAACCTATGCAAGCTGAATTCTTCAAAGCTTTATTTAAGTGGTCACAATTACAGTGACATGGGATCGTTGGTGATTAGGGTAACAGTGCTGGCTCAGGCACATGCTGGGGGAACTTAAGGAAGCAATTTAAAGAGATCAGTTTAAACTGAGAACTATTCCAGTGTTACTTCAAACTGGGTATGGGCATATAGAAGGATATATATTAAAAAAAAATCAAAAGGAAAATGTCACAGTGCCTCAGGTTACATCTGGATTAATTTTATTCAACAGGCAATTTAATACTACTGGTTCAATCCAAGAAAAAGTGTCAAGTTTTGTTGAAAATAAACTATTAATGTACCACTCATCTTCCATGAAGTTAGGCTTGAAAAATTAATTGTATAATTTCACCTCAAGATGTTCTCTAGTCCATGAAATCTACAGTCTCTTTTATCATATCTGGAATAGTTCTTTCTAAAAATCTAGCATCTCCAGTGCTGCTTGCAAACATTGCAAAAAACCCACAACAAATTATTTCGTAAGAAATGACCAATTAGCTATTGATGAGGAATAACAACATTCCCTTCCTAAAAGTCCTGAAAACACATATTTAAATTTTATAACAAAAAAGTCTTGTTATCTATTAGCATGTGATTGTCAATACAATCAACACGTATGCTCATCGATAGTAGTCCCTTCCATGTAAAATGATATGAACAAAGTCTTTAATGATTATTGTTTCCATCATTTCAAATAAATGAAAATAAACATAAATAAGGCTCGCTGTATTGCATAGGAGGGTTTTTTTGAATGCTTTTACCATTTAATTCCAATTTTTGTAACGTTTCCTGAAGTTTATCTGAAGTTGCTCTTTCAAGGGTTATTTTCAGACAGTTAACAGTAACTCAAATCTTCATCTCAGAGATACATTTGTATCTATGGTTTCAAGCAGATTTCTAGTGACCTAGAAGATATTGTTACTTCCATGGTACAACATATCTAACATACTAAACATTGTCAGATTCACATAAAACATTCAACCATGCTACTTTAAATCCTGTGATACATTAAGTTATTACTTTCGCTTAAGACAGTTCTTGGGCAAGTCTTGTGAAACCTGGAGTGACCTCACAGTAACTCCAAAGGCATCCAACAGTTCCCACAGCACAGTCCTCTCTCCTCTTTACAAACTGACTTGATATATTACCTCAGGATTCAAATAAGACCCCTAACTTTCAAAGCTGTACAAAAATATAACTTTTTATCACACTGATCACCTTCACAACAAGCAAGACATTGAGGTGCTGGAGTGGAAGAAGGACAATGCAGATGGTGAAGGGTCTGGAGCACAAGTCCTGTGAGGAGCAGCAGAGGGACCTGGCATTGTTTAGCCTGGAGAAGAGGAGGCTGAGGGGAGACCTTATAACTCTCTACAACTCCCTGACAGGAGGTTGTAGTGAGGCGAGGGTTGGTCTCTTCTTACAGCTGACAAGTGTCAGGATGAGAGGAAATGCCTCAAGTTGTGCCACAGAAGGTTTAGATTGGATATTGGGGAAAATTTCTTCATGGAAAGGGTTGTCAAGCACTGGAACAGGCTGCCCATTGAAGTGACAGAGTGCTGGTTTAATGGTTGGGCTTGATGATCTCAAAGGCCTTTTCCAACCTAAATGATTCTATGATTCTGTGTATTCCATTTCCAATACTGACCTGTAATAATAGCAGTGTGCTCATCCCCACATGATATAAGTACAGGCTTGTCATTTTTGAACCAGAACTTGCTAGGTATATCTTCTGCAAATTTGCTTTTTCCAAATGTGAAAACAGCACCTGATTCTAAAACACAAGAAGACAATGTCAATATTATTGAAACCAAATTTTGCCTCACATATTTTGAAATAGCCATGTTCTATCAATTCAATTGCACATTTTGTTTTCTCATCTTTCTCTTCTTTCTTCTCTCAGCCTCCAAAACGTGGGTTTGGCACAACTGTCATTTCAACTGAACATGAGGAAGAACTGTTTTACTGTGAGAGTGACAGAGCACTGGAACAGGCTGCCCAGAGGTTCTGGAGTCTCCATCTCTGGAGATACTCAAAATCTGCCTGGACTCAATCCTGTGCAACCTGCTCTAGGTAAACCTGCTTCAGCGGGGGGGGGTCAGACTGGATGATCTCCAGAGGTTCCCTCCAATCCCAATCATTCTGTAATCCCACGATAAGACCATGATCTAAAAAATCCAAACAAAACTACCCCAAAACAAATTCCAAGGCAGGGCTTCTGCCCTTGTGATCTGTCTGGTTTTCTCAATTCTTCCCACTTTCAAAAGTCTCGACAGTGTTGTTTCAAAACACAGAATGTTAACTATTCATTAACCTTTTGGTTAGAGATGTGGCTAGACACAGAAAATACTAATTCTGCAGAAAAATTAATGAACTTACAAGTTAAATAATTTGCTAAAAGCCACACAGAAAATGTGGCAAAGCACAGGCAGACCTACTATTTTAAAAAGTCAAACCCTGTGCTATAAGCATAGAGTTATCTTTTTAGAAAAGAAAGCAAAGAAAAGAACAAACCTTGGAAATTTCTTGTTAACATGTAAGCTATGATATCACAAACATACACAGTAACAGTAGGCTGCTTCTGGAAAATTCATCTAATTTGGTAATAACATTGAGACATCTTCATGTATTTATTTTCAATTAAAACAATCACCAATAGTCTATGCACCAGGTCCAAAACAAAAAGTTCTTTTAAACTGCCATTTTGATATCATTTAGAAATAATTCTTTAATGCAAAATTTCCCCCTATTGCCAAATGATATTATTTTATGTATCAGATGCAGCAGACATGTATAAATTGTATTTATTACCTCACTAGATGTGTCTTACTTTCACTCGCTCACTTGCTCAACAACCTTTGAGCAGAAAAATCAAATCCCTTAAAAAAAAAATTTGAGGTTTTCCTCATATTATCTAGACACACCTACAACTACAGCCATGCTGAAAAGCATCTGCAAACTATTCTGTTTAAAGCTTTTATCTCCCAGCCAGACAGCCACACAGCATATGTGAACACGCCTGGTGTGCTTTAGACCTCTCTGGTTCATTTCTTTTCCCTTCAGAAGGGTTAACATGAAAACATACGTATATTGCTCATTCAGTGCATACAAAAAGCTGGCAATTAAATAGATGAAGTCATTTGTATGTTGTTCATTTCACAACTAAGCCACAATATTTCACAGCTGGACACAACTAATGTATCCAGTTCTGGGCTCCTCAGGAAAATAGACATGGAGCTCCTGGAGTGGGTCCAGCAGAGGGCAAGGACTGGGGGGACAGCAACATCCCTCTTGTGAGGAAAGGCTGAGGCAGCTGGATTTGTTCAGCCTCCAGAAGAGCTGACTGCGAGGGGACCTCATCAATGAGTATAAACATCTAAAGGAGGGGGGAGCGCCAAGAGGACGGATCCAGGCTCTTCTCGGTGGTGCTAAGCAACAGGAAAAGAAACTGAAGCACACGAAGTTCCACCTGAACATGAGGAAGAACTTCTTCACTGTGCAGTGACCGAGCACTGGAACAGGTTGCCCAGGGAGGGTGTGGAATCTCCCTCACTGGCGATATTCCAGAACTGTCCGGACACAATCCTGAGCTCTGGGATGACCCTGCCCGAACAGGGGAGGCTGAGCCAGCTGCGTTCCCTCCCAACCCGACCCATCCAGCGATTCCCTGCAGCCACCCGTCTGCAAACTAAACCCCCACCAACCTATAAAATTAAATCCCAGAGGTCACAAACGAGGCGTTTGCTGTCCCGGCAACGAGCAATAGTTTGACCACCACCTTTGGGCCAAAGCACGACACAAACTAACGATTAAAGCTCCGTACTAACGTTCCCCCTCCCGAGCTCCGGGCGCCGCCCCCAGCCCCAGCCGCGGGAGCCCCGGCGGGGGGAGCGGGCAGGCACCGCCACAGGCGGGCGAGTCCCCCCCGGGCCGGGCCCCGCGAGGCCCCGGCCGCACTCGCGGCCTGGGACAGGGGCGGTGTAGTCGCAGGACCAGGTGTAGTCATTGTTAAAGCTCAGGATTGAGGTTAAGTCGGGAAAGGGCTCGGAGACCATCGAGTCCAGCCTGTGACACAGCACCACCATGGCAACCACAGCATGGCACCGAGCGCCGCGTCCAGCCTTAAACACAGCCGGGGACGGTGACTCCATCGCCTCCCTGGGCAGCCCATTCCAATGTCTAATCCTCGCTTCTGCAAAGAAATTCTGCAGAATGTCCAACCTAAACCTCTCCTGGTGCTACTTAAGACTCGTGTGCTTTATTCTTGCATCACCACTGTGTCTCAACCCGCGTGTAGCTAGTACTCGATTTTCAATAACAAGGCCTGGAAGACAGATACATGCCAAACCATTTCAACCATGGCTCCGACACTGAAGCGTTTTAGGGTGTTGAAGTGGGCGAGTCAGTTTTTCACATGGTAGCCCTGGCAGCCCTGAGGCAGCCAGCAGGAACTGGGGCTCTGGGGCTCCATGCTGAGATGCTGCTGTCATCTCACATGTAAATGCAATGTGTTGCACCAACAGCAATGCTGACGCCAGTCTGACTTTTCTCTTCATTTGAGTTCACAAAGGAACAACAAAAAACCCAGCATGAGCACAGAAGTGCGCATGAACGGGTGACTAAATGTAGGGGAGGATGAGACCACCAAAGATCCTCGAAGCTCCCCAACCCATGTCCAGAAAAATCTAGAAGAATGGACTGCACATGGTAGCTCATTTGCACTGAAAGCAAGAAACCTATCCCCAGGGCAGGGAAAGCTTATCTCTAAAAAGGTACCTCCCCAAAGCCCAGGTAGTGTCCCTGAAGACCTTGGACATCTTGTCAGCCATATCGATTCTTTCTTTTCTTTCTTCTCTTTCTTTTCTTTCTTCTCTTTCTTTTCTTTCTTCTCTTTCTTCTCTGTTGTTCCCTTGCTATTAATTTCTGTTGGATTGTATTTCTGCCTGACATTTCCCATGGCAATTGCTGCATTTTCCAAGCATCTCAGGGTTGCTTCAGCATGAGAGGTCCTGAACAAATCCCACCAGGAGCTATCATCCCGCCTGACTTTTTCACAACAGTCTTTCTCTGGGGAAGTCCAAAGATTTTCTGTATGTTTTAATTATATGTTCATTGCATTGTGATTTTGACATCTCCCTCTCTCTGACAGAGCCTTGATTTACACTAGTACACTCTCCTTACACAGAGGTGGAAATGAGAAAGTAACGAGGAAATGAGAATGCAGTGGTCATATTTCAAAACCTGCAGTGCAGGTGGCATAAAATCTTGTCTGACAATTATATTTGAAGGTAGAAATTTAAATGAAATCACTTTAGTATTTGGCAATTGACCGACTCCAGATAATACAGCAAGCAGTTTAGCATAAGGAGGCAATCAGGCTCCAATATTCCAGTTTCTGAGCCCCACTGAGAGCTGTTTAACAGTACCATAGCACAATTGAAAACTGGGTCCAAAAAAAAGCCCCTCCAGGAAAATGTACACTTTTTAATGTAGCCCTTTTTCATTCTCATCAGGGTCCTGAGGGCACAAATAAGCATTTATGCCCTGCCCAGCTCCACATCTATGGGTCCAGAATCCTCATTCTGGCTCAGTGCAGGACCATTGGTCCCTACCTGCACTGTGCCAGAGCTGGGAGGCTCCCAAGGCCACAGTCCCATCCTTAGGGGAGCCACCCTGCTCGTGCTGCATCCTGCAAGTCTTATCGTGCATTTTCCTACTAGCATGTGCTCCTGTACAAATATTTAACAAATACAAAATGGTATTGACACAGGTGTGATATGATGGGCCCATGAAGAAGAGCACAAAGTACTAGTGGTGCAATGAGCCCTGTGAGAAATACCTGTATCTACAGGGTTTGAACAAAGAAAAGGTTCAGGGTCAGCCCCTGCCAAAGGCCTCGATTCTTGGTTTTTCCTCATTTGCACAGCAGCACAGCTCACTCTGATTCATGCACCTTTCTTTCTCATAGATGAATTTGTGAGACTCAGATAAGTCTTGACGCAAACTGAAGATGCTGTTTAATGTGAGGAAATTTGTCAGTGTTGCAAAACTAACAGGGACCAGCAAGCAGCTGTGGAGACAGTTTTGGTAAGATTATCCTTTAATTTTATCTAGTGTTCTCTGACATTTGAGCACAGATGGAGATGAAAGCAGCTAAATCCTGTGAAGGAGGGAGTGTTTCAGAGAGAGGTGCTGGGGTTTTTACCCTGCATTTTTTATGTGCTCTTGCCTTCCAAGGCAGAAAGCTCTGTGACATTATGAGACCACAGGATTATTCCTTTTAATGTTTGTGGAATACCATTAATACTTTCTGTGGATTTATTGGCAAAGTCTGGAAGGAATGTTTCTTTTTAAGGTCAGTGTATGCTGCAGGTACTGTAACCAATAAATAACTATCTGAATAAAGTACTGGAAATACTTCTGCTTTTAGAAAATTATTGTGGCTAGTATAGAGCGAGGGGGAGGATTTATCCCCTTGAAGCTGGAAGGTGAATTTTTGTGTCAGTATTTTTTTGCCTCTATATACACTGAAGGCATGCAGGAAAAACATGATGTGATGTGAGGTTCAGAGTTAAGCAGGTAGTCCTGCCTCTATGATCTGGCTTTGGGTTCTTTCTTCAGCCTCATGGACTGTGCCTGTCCCCCGTGACTTCAGAAAAGTACCTGTATGACATCACTTCAGTAAGCAGATTCTTATGCTTGTCACATCTCCAGAATCAAGTTTAAATTTTAGACATGAAATTTAATTCCACATCTCCCTATGTTTTCAGGTCAGCTTCAATAAGAATAACATTAAAAGGTTATGTAACAAGGAATTAATGCTAGAAAACAATGTACAGGCATTTCATAGTCACTGGAATCCTAATATGCAATAAGTTGTTTTTATTTATCTTTTCTACATTATATCAGATGAAAACCACATGTTTTACAAGTTCTGTGATTTATTTGATACAGTTCTAAAGTGACTCTGAAACCTGAGTGATAATTTTTTAATGAATTTTGGATTTTCACTGCTAGAAATTTGGGGAAAAATTCTCTATATCACATAGATGGTAGAAAAGCAAATTTGGAAAACAAACGCAGTAAAGCTTGTTTTCCAAGGAAAAATTTGTGAAGTTCCCCATAGATCATTATAATTTTTAGGTGTTTGGTTTTTTTAATGTTATGTTATGACATTGTCATAAGCTATCACCACTGTCTGTGAACATTAATAGCTAAGCACACTGTGGCTGATACTGCAGGATAACTTAATGTCTATCAGTTTGTGCTAAGTCCAAAGTTACTGCTGTCTCTGCTCAGAAAGAAAGGAGCCAAAACTGCTTGACCTTGTAATTCTGCCTGTTACATTTTAACTCTGGTATGTTGTCTTATGCTTTTTGTCTGGAATTTATTTGTCCACTTCTGCCTCTCTTTCAGAGGATATGGATAACAGGGAGGAGAACACATTTCTTGAAGGTCATAAAAATAAAACAGAAACATCATGGGAAGACAGGGGGCAGGAGCAGACCTCTAGTCCAACTTTCTGCTTGTAGCCTGTCAAACAGCACATGAAATCAGCTGTATCTTTGCTTAGCCACATCTTGAAAATTCTCTGGTATTTTCAAATCTTCTCTGGGTAACAAATTTTAGTGCTTCACTATCTACCAGTGCAGAAGTTAGTGGTGGATATTTCTCAGTCCATTTCTCAATCATGCGAAGTGAAGAAAAATTTATAATAGGCCTATCCACTACCAGGGCTTTTATTCATTGGAATTAACAGAAGAATGAACAAATTCATTTCCCCTTCCCTTGAATTTTTCTTGCTGTGGACTCCAGGGCCTGGCAATTGTCTGATGCTGTAACTGAGCCCAATCTCAGTGGTGAGCTATGGGGAAGCCTACTTGGAAATTCAAAAGCAGTAGCTGCACTCAGTCCACTAGTTTGCATTGTTTTGATCTCCCTTCCATTAGATCAGTTTAAAAATGCTGTCATTAGTTAAAAATGTTTAGCTCATGCCCATCCAAACCTTAGCAAGAGTACAGTGCAGGCTGTGTACTGCTAAGGATGGCTGTAAGTACAGTGCCAGAGAGAGGGCTAAGCTGCCACACTGTCTTATTCATCTCGAGCTTGTGTAAACGTGGGCCTGGACATGACTTTCATTAAGATGCCTCATCTAAGCAAGATGAAATCTGATCATGTAACTTCTCTGGGTGATTATCAACATCCAATTTCACGTGATTTTGAAGTTGTAAATTTGTCTGAAGGCCAGAATATACTGAATAAACACACTGCACTTGTCCAGAACATCTCTCGTGTAGCACAAGAACAACCAGAAATAGCTATGTTGTTGGTTTTTTTTTACCTTCTTCTCCAGTGTAATCAGGAGATTTTATACACATTTATAGAAATGCCACCATTTGTAATAGTGAGGGTGGAATGTGGCGAATATCTACTCATCCAAAAGACATAAAGGAGGGAGAATAAGCGCCAAGATCCATTTCTGTTACCCTGTCCCCTGAAAGGGCAGTTTTGTGGTCTGCACATAAGTCATTTCGCCCAGTTCTGAATGGCTGTATTTGTTAGGCAGCATGCACTTGCCATATGCATTTCAGAAGACAAAAGAAGCTATATCTGATGTACAGTTTATAATACAATTTGAAACACTGTTACAGTGGCGACTGATGTAGTGCATTAGTGGCATGTTTTGTGTCTCTGACAGTAGGAGTTATTTAAACTAATTACCACAGCCCATCAAGCTGATCCAGCTGGGTCAAATAAGAGCAGTGACAGAGATTTCAGGTGCCTGCTCACTGGCTCTAGCATGAGTGCAATTTACAATTGAATGACAAAAAAACATGTAATTTTTGCTCTTTGGACACAGGTATGGGCCACCAGCTCAAATGAATGTTGATCTGAAAGGTCGGGACCTTCTTACTCTACAGAACTACACAGCAGATGAGCTCAAGCATTTGCTGTGGATGGCCTTAGATTTGAAACAAAGAATAAAGCACAAAGGGGAGGTAAAATGCTTTAACTGTCATTTAGGTCGCTCAGATGTTGAAATAAATATTGTTCTGAAGAATATTGGGAACGAGCCATTCAACTCTCTTGTCTTAAACAAGATCTCCTGGGCTCTTAAATACTGAAAATCATGTGCTAAAATCAAAAAGCCTTCCTGTGAAGTGTTCAGAGTAATTCTTTAAATACTTCAGAGGACTTTGTCAGTGGAAAGGTTAAACAGGTTTTTGCAGCTAACTCCCTGTTGTCAGCTAACCCCCTTCATCCACACATGGTGTACATGCAGCACTAAATGTAGGAAATGGAAGACACTTCCCTGCATGGGATTAAATTAGTATCTGAGTTCTCCTTAATGCTGGCTCAAATTGAGTGCAAAAAATGCAGTTGCTTTTGCCCCTAGAATTACTTCTTTCCCTTTAACCTTCCCATTGCCAATGAACTTATTGAACAGCAGGAGCACAAAGCTCCTGTGTGAAAAACACCTATGCAACATTTCTGATATTGTATTAAAATGTGAAAGAAGTATTTCATGCTTCAAGTTCATAACAGCTATAAAATTGAAACGCCTTCAATTTTCATGTTTCAGTATTTGCCTTTGATGCAAGGAAAATCTTTGGCCATGATTTTTGAGAAGAGAAGCACAAGAACAAGATTATCTGCAGAAACAGGTAGATGTGAGAAATGGCACAGTAAGATTTTGCATGAAACTGTTTGCAGTGAGTATATACTGAAAAACACTGTATAATTTTATATTTAGCAATTTCTACTCTGGAGAAACCTAAAGTTTGAAAACAAAAATAGGAAAAAACCATGGTAGCTAATTGTGTTTCACCTCGCGTATTAATGACACAAGCACATTGCTTTGGTCACTGAAATTTTGCCAGATTATTCCAAAAAACGATAGATCAGAAATAAAGTAACAAGAAGAGGCAAGCATTTCTGGTGTATGCTCCTAGTTGTACTGGCAAGATGCACATTTCCTAACATCTATTTCAGTAAGCATCACGAAATTAATTCTGAGCAACCTGTAATAAGTATTCTTCTAATGTATTTTGTATTATGCATCATTGTCATATTTCAAAGTATGTGTTTAGGTTGAGAATCACAGTAATGCCTTGATATAAATTAGGGGAAAAATTAACACGATTGCCTACACAGGAAGATAACTTGATGGAGACTCCAGGGTATTACCCTAATAAGATCAGGCACTGGAACATTATTCTTTTAGGATATAGTCTTGCAAACACTGAAGCATGTACACATGTACCTTATTTTCATTGTAGTTGTTCGGAAGTCAGTGAGACTGCTGAAAGAAATCATACATGTGCTTTCATGTTAGCAAGGAATAACTCTGAACAGGTGATGCATCAAGGAAGAAGCTTGCCCTTCCTACATTTAAGTTGACCCAGCATCCCTTAGGCTGACTTCTCCCTAGTGAAGGGACAGGAAACTTGTTGAGTATTCACATTTCTTTCCAAGGTGTAAGGGAGAAGGTAAAAATAATGGAAGGAAGAAGCAGATTTTTTTTTACCAAGAGCATTTCTGAATTTGCCTTCGTATCCCCTGGCAAAGCTATTTGCCTGCTGATCCTGCTCTTTAAATAGACTTGTTGAATTCTCTTTTCTCCGGATAATCAGGACTTATGAATGTGCATTCCCTCTCCGTGAAGACTGCACACCTTTTGATTCCTGTTTCTAGTTTCTAGTTGCCTGCCATACTGATAAATGGACAGGTAATAAATCCTCTGAATCTGTTTATCCTTCATTCTTCTGTATTCCAAGGAAAGCACTACTTAGTCCTTGTCTTTTGAAGGCTTATGGAAGGAGGAAGCTCAGGAAACTTCAAATGAATTAACTTAAGGATGGGAGTTAATACACATGAATTCATCCAAGAGGGATTAAGCTCCAGTGAAATAAAACCAATTTATTTCTGCATGAGAGCTTCAACAAGGGAGTTTAACGCAGTTTAACTTCTGCGCATTAACTTCACACCTTCAGTTAATTGGTCTTAAGTCCCTTAAGCCTTAGACTTTGTTTCAAAGGCAGGGTCTGTCCATGAAAACTCTATACATTTCAGCTGCTTTTTTAACATAAATGACTTATCCCTTGGAATTTCTAATGCAAAACAAATGCAGGGCCACATGTGTTCCTTTTAGCTAAATCAGCTAATTTAAAACCAATTTTCTAATGTCCTGTGAAAGTGGACATTGAATTGGATTGGCATGTTTATTTATAAAATTATTGAGTTGTTTCAAATAGCAGTCCCAGTGGTTGCACTTTCAGCGTCTTGAAGGAGGTTATTTGTGGGACAAGGTTTTACTGATGAGATTAATCTAAACAAACTTTGTAGCTCTCAGGAACAGGCAAATGAAAATCAGTGGGTTTTGTCATAGAGGAGAGACTTAGAAAGTACTGATTACAAAATCTTCTTTGTGCAGTGTCTAGGAGATTTTTGTGACATATTAATACCATGGAAGTATTTTCTGAATTCCTACTGTCTCAATGCCTGTAAAGAACCTGATTATTGAAAAATAAATAAACAGAATGGCAGAATGGTTGAGGTTGGAAGTGACCTTTTCAGGTCATCTGGTTCAGCCCACTGCTCAAGCAGGGTCATACAGCCAGTTGTGCAGGACCACCTTTTTTAATATCTCCAGAATGAAGATTCCACGAGCTTCTGGGGCAACCTATATCAGTACTCAATCAACCTTTCAGTAAGAAGGTGTTTCCTGATGTTCAGGGGGATTTTCCCATGTTTCAGTTTGTCCCCACTACACTACTGAAAACCTGGCTCTGTCTTCTTTGCATCCTTCAGGTATTTATATGCATTAGTAATAATCTCTCTGAGTCCCCTCTTCTCTGGGCTGTGCAGTCCCAGCTCTCTCAGCCTTTCCTGATTTGAAAGATGCTCCAGTCCCTTCGTGTTCCTTTGATAACATGAACATGCTGAATGTCTCCAGTATGTCCATGTTTCTTTTACTGAGGAGCCTAAAGCTGGACACCCCAGGTTTGGCCTGAAAAAAAAGAAAGGATCACTTCCCTTCACATCCTAGCCATATCTCATCTAGTGCAGCCCAAGACCCCATTCCCCACCTTTGCTGGAAAGGCACACACACTGTTGTCTCATGTTCAATTTGCTGTCCACCAGAACCCCCATGTCCTTTACTAACAAGCTGCTTCCCAGTTGAGTGGCCCCTGGAATGTACTGGTGCACAGGGTTGTTCTTCCTCAGGTGTAGGACTTTGACTTCTCCTTGCTGAACTTCGTGGGGTTCCTGTCAGACCATTTTTCCCACCCGCCATGATCCCTCTGGATGGCAGCATGACCCTACATTGTATCATCCACTCCTCCCAGTTTTGTGTCATCAACAGACTTGCTGAAAGCACCCTCCATGATTCAGATTAGTAAAGCAGCTGTTAAACAGGACTGGATCCAGCATTGGCCCCTGGGTTACCACTAATCACTGGCCTTCAGCTTGACTTTGTGGCACTGATCACCACCTCAGGCCTGGCCATTCAGAGAGTTTGCACCCATCTCACCGTCTGTTCATCCAGCCAGACATCAACAGCTGGTCTATAAGGATCTTATGGGAGACACTGTAAAGTCCAGGTAGACAACACCCAGTGCTCTACCAGAATGGTCACAGAATCTTAGAAGTTCATCAAGTCAGTACAGCGTGACTTCCTCTTGGATAATTTTCTTGTCCTTTATCTGCCTAGAGATGAGGTCCGGGATCAGCTGCTCCATCACATTCCCATAGATTGAGCTGAGGCTGGCCAGCCTGAGTTGTCTGGGTTCTCCTTCTTGCCCTTCTTTCACTTAGGGGTGACATTTGCATTCCTCCAGTCTTTGAGCATTTCTCCCAGTCATCAAGATTGATCAAAGATTATTAAAGCATTAATTGTAAGAAAGCAGGTGACATTTGTGTTTTTTCCAACATCCTGTGTCTGTGAACTGTTTTATTCTAATGAAATTGCTACTGTACTGAATAATGTACAGCTCCTTGGGGTATAATTCGTTGCCTCTTTAATGTTGTTCTAATATATATTTCTGAAATCCATATTATTTTACCATTTCTAAGACTAGTAGTGATGTTGTAAGTTTTATGCAGAACTACTAGTGACTTCCTTAGAGTAATGACAAAATAAATCCAATTTTGTTGAGCCTACTAGATTTATTGCTATCACTGACTATTACATTGGAAAATGTGACATCTCTGCTATTGTACTGGAAAATGTCACTTCTTCACAATCAGAATCCCATACCCATTCTACATAAAATCTTGTGTGCTTTTTGAAACAGAAATATTCCACATGGTCATATATTACTTGTAAAATAAACATCCTCAGGCATGGAATAAAGGTGAATGCCCTGTTTTTGTTCCAGCTTTGGTGTAAAATATTCTTATTGTCACTGTTGCTCTTAAAATATACTGCTGCAGTTATGTTTTAGTGAGTAAGTCATAAATAAATCAAACCATTTCACAGATTCTGAATGCAGAAAATATGTCACAGGGTAGAAATGGAGAGGAAACGATACAGGCAGGAAAGCTCAGTGTACCTTCTCTTGTCATGCCCTGGAATATACAAGACCTTTACAGCTTTACAGCGATTCACTGCCACTGGTTTTAGTGAAATTATTCCCAACTCACTCCTTTTACACAGAGGAGTGAGAGGAGCATGATGTCCATACATGAAGACAACCACATAAAGCCAAAGAAATAATTGTATTATTGCATATGTAGTAATGTAGTGGGGATTGTATTACATAGAAGGAATACAGGGTCTGTTTTCTGTTGGAATGGCTAAGTATTATTTAGCTTGGCCACGTTACACAGGGGACAAGTGCATTCTTACTTTACTCTCCACTTAGAAGTGCAGCTTTAAAAAACTTCTAAAATCTGCTCTTCAGTTTTTAGGCTTCTGCTTTAGGAATATTCTGTAACTGCTGCCTGAAGGAGTTCTCTGATATCAGTCTAAACTGAAAAATGCTTTCTATTTTGTAAGTCCTGGCAGGCAATGAGGAAATTAACAAATGCAAATCCATGTGTCTTATAATATTAAAAAAGATCCTTCCTTTGAATTTGAGAAGATGTATGTGTATGTCTTCTGGTAACAGCAGGGCAGCCCCAGAACTGTGTATCCAACACAGGAACTAGAAGCTGCCTTACCCTGTGTAGCAGGGAGAGACCAGGATAGAGATTTCACCTGTCTCTACAACCACCAGCACTCCTGTCCTACCTGAAAGAGTCTGTGTAAGGGGGGTCAAAAATGTGCCCCTGAGGCATAAAACAAGGCATAAAACTGTGTATTTTGAAAATTAACAGTAGTGAGAAGTGTGGACATGAAATAATAATCTATTCTGGATCTGCAGTATGGACATCTAGTAGTTTGTTAAAGATACTGTAATTCATATAGACATTAAACATGTGGCTTTGGGTGTGGCTAGGCTGTGACAACAAAGAGGATTACATCTCCCAGTTTAACACAGCATTCCAGTGTGTGCTTATTTTCTGAGTTGGTGCCTGCCTATGTTCAGAAGTCATCATTTTTTTCTTTCTACTGGTAATCTGGATAAAAGAACCTAAAACATTCTGTCTCTGCAACTATATACAAAGCTATAGCACAGAATTTTTGTATTTCCAGATGGAAAGTTTTGGATGGAAATATGTTCCCAGGCCCTGCACAGATGGCCAGGTCATGAGCAGAAATCCCAACACATTAGGACTCTGCTATGTACACAGACTCCAGGTGGCAGCTCTGACTGGACTGCCTGACGCCTGGCAATTCTGAATAAATGGCCAGATTCCTGGTTTTTTACCTGTGCATCATTTATAGAAAACAGAACATGTCCATGGGAGCCTGCCTGGACTGTGAATCATCTACCAAAGTGTATGCATTTAGAAGCCTAAAATGCAGGGCTGTTATATGGAACATTGAGGAATAAATCACTGACATAGGTGTATACGACTTCAAAAAAATATCCACAAGAAGTTGGGAAGGAAAAGTAACTGCAAACAACATTTTATCTCTGAGTTTTTGACTTAAAATCTTCTATTCAATAGATAAGATTTAATGCATAGGCAACAGTTTGCATACACATTCCTGTAAGTACAGTGTTTGTATCTGAGCTGCAGAGAGGAGGTTAAAACAACAAACAAATATGTAGATAGTCCTTTCTAGCAGCAAAAATAATAATTGAGTAAATCATGCTTCATTCTTAAAGGTGTGCTGTATCTGACTGCAATCTTGTTGCGATTTGGAACACTCCTTAATAGCAACAGGAAAGCAATATGGGCCCAATAAAATAAAATGAGTTACACACTGTCTGGATAGAGCAGAAATTTGCCCTTCAGGTGGAATCTGGAGCATAATTATTTTTAATGAAACTTTTAAGGAAAATAAGGCAGTGAAATACAATGATCTGCCAGTATTATTATTACCTATTGCATTTTAAACTCTGTCTGAACTGATGCAAAGTGGAAAACCTCACCTTAATCCTGCTGCCTGCATGGGATGGAAGTTAATAAGGGATGCTCTGTGTAAGGAGCCCAGCTCTGTGGCCTAGACCTGCTGCCTGTGCCTAGTTGGTTTAAGGTTTCAGTGTTCAGTCCTGATTTATTCCTTTCTTGAAGAGTAGCTGTGGTATCAAGTTTTTAATCTTTGAGTAGCCTGTACAACCGTCATGCAAAAGCTGCAGTGCTGAAGATGTCCGCAGTGCCATCTAACGGCTGCAATCAGCCCGAGCAGCTTTTAACATTTTTTTTCCTATTTTTTTCTGCCTTTTTTTCCCCTTTCCTGCCTGATTTTTTTTTCTTTTTTCCTTTCTTCACCCCCATCCCCGCCCTTCCCCTTTCTTTCTTTAAGTTTTTTTTTAAGCAGCACAAAATTTTTCAGCATCTCCAAGACATCGCATTTTGGTAGAGAAGCAGGGAGTCTGTGCTCTTCTCTGCTGTATGCGCCCTTTCTCTTCCTGGCAGTATAAATATGACAGGCTTCTTTCTAGATTTTTGTCATAGTAAAAGACTCACTCTCCCACAGTGTTCTCTCAATAAGGTTGGTTTGTCCACACTCAGATTCTCTGTAAATTTCCTCTGCCATAAATATTAGTGTCATAGCAAAATCTCCTGACAATTTCTGTACTACAGTGGAGTTGTTCTTATGTGGAAAATCTTTTCTGCTGCACAGAAAATGCCCTACAGGGCTATCTACAACCCAGTTCAAATCCTATACTTCTTATGACCCTGTGTCCTGTGCTAAACCATCTGTGACAGTGCACAAAAGAGCCCCTCTCAGCCCCCATCCTCACAATATGTGGCCATGATGGATTTTACACTGTCATTTAGTAAAATGAGGCTTTGGACTTAAACCAGGCAAAGGCAGGGAGGCTCAAATATCGGTGAAAAGAAGCTGTTTTCTTCCCTGTCTGTGTCGGGTGGGTTTCTACTGATGGTGCAAAGAAAATAAGGCAAGAGAGAACCTGAGAGCTGCCCCTATCATGTAATTTTTCTTCATTCAAAACATTGTCCAGATACCTTTGAAGTTCACTGAAATGTTTTATATTCTTAAATGATGTTCAGGTCTTTTTATGGTTTCTGTTCAGGAATGGATTTTATTCTTCAGACCTGATCCATCTGATCACCTTGTAAATTCCCAACTATTGCAGGGTAGAGGGATGAAACCCTGTCTGAAACCATTCCTTTTCTGTCTGTCACATTATCATTTTTAAGGCATTCGCTCATTTGTCACCAAATTCAAGTTTATTATAGTGTATGAAGAGTCTTAGGGTTTTCTCTCTGACTATACATGAAAGATAGTCTAGATATATGCAAGGAATTACATCTCATGATTCAAACAGCCCTTCTAGGATACAAAGTCCCTTGAAGTAGAAATGCAGCATGATGAATGGATTACCTGGCTCTTACCAGGGAGCCACAGTGATGCTTTTGGCAATGTGTAGCCTTAGAGCTCGAATAATTGTTCCTATGATCACAGATCAAAACTTAAACCTAAGGAATTCTGTAAGGCATCACATTTGAGTGTTTTTACTCCCAACTACATTTATTTGTATCTTGTGTGTTAGATGCTAATTATTTTAGCATATATGTTACTAGATGTTTGAAACATTTGGATGTCCTGCTGAGTTTTACTTTTATTGTCATAAGTATATTTTATGTGGGGAAGATTTTGAGTCTTGGCTGTAAATATGAGGTGCTGCTGTTTAATTTCTCTTTTATTTTTTTTTAATTGTCCTCACTGTAGGATTTGCTCTCCTTGGAGGACATCCTTCCTTCCTTACAAAACAAGACATACATATGGGCACTAATGAGAGCCTTACAGATACAATGAGGTTGGTAAAATGTGGCTGAATTGATCACTGTGTATTTGGTAATTCATTGGGCTGAAACCTCTACTACAGAATTTTGGAAGCTAATGTTTTCTTTCCAGAAAGTGACAAAAGGCAGTCCAAATTTCTGAAATATTTACAGATCAGCTCACAGAATCTGTAGTTCAGTACACCATTATTCCATCCATTCTAGCTGTCCAAAACTTCTCACAATGAGAAATATTTTGGTATATAAAGCATCAGTCAGGGTTGCATTTACAAATAGAAACATTTTATGAATCTCTGTAGTATAACTCCACTGATGACAGCACATGTACTCAAAAAAGACTTGAAACTTCTGGTTGTGCTGCTCATGGAGTGATACCAAAAAGTAAAGACATTATTTATGTTATTAGGCCAGTTGCTGGTGGGCTTTGCCTGCAGTGACAGAGTGGCGCTGAAAGCAATTCTGATCACCCTATTTCAGCACCATCAACACTTTGCAGCCAGTTGCTGATTTCAAGGGCCCTCCTCCATAACTGTACACACTGTCAGGACTGCTGTGGAGGCTGGGCTATGGCTTTGTTCTTTTACTGATATCCTTGGAAAGCCTTAATCATGCCCAGTCCCACATGCACGTGGGGATGCTTAGCAGCCTATCTCCACTACTGCAGCAGGGAAAAACTGAGCCCACGGTTTTTCTCCAGTGGATTCCTTCTAGTGTTGCAGAAAGCAGGCAGAACATGAGGTCAGGTTTTGCAGGAGTTCCTGCTGTTTTTCAAAGCACTCCATATATTAAAGACTCATCCCGCCTCAGCACTGTCCTGCTGCAGCCCTTTTGCAGCCTGAGGTCGATTGAGTCAAGCTCAGCTGCTGGAAGGTTAGTAGTGTCTGAGTGGTCCTTTTTATGCTGGTGGAAGACATGCAGTGTCAAGCTCATCAGGCTCAATTCAAAATATGCAAGCAGGCAGCTGAGTTCCATTGCCTCTGCTGAATACCACAGTTTTTAGTCAGTGGGAGAAATTGTTTGAGAACTATGTTGCTATTCACTGTGATGAAATCTGAGGAAAATTTAAGAAAAAAGATCAAACATTTGAACATTTTAAGTTTTCCTTTCATGTTTTTAACTACTGAATTGGAAGACATACGGGTGTTGATAGCGGAAATTAAAAATTTCAGTCCCTTGATGCTTGAAAGTGCTTAACTCTCACTCTCTGCTAGGTACATAACTGCCAGTATCAAAGTAAGCTGAAATTATAGAATCATAGAAGAGTTTACAGGTCATCTAGTTCCAGTCACCATACAACGGACAGGGACTTCTTTCACTACACCAGCTTGCTCAGAGCTCCGTGTAAGTTGGCATTGAACACTTCCAGGGATGAGCATCCACAACTTCTCTGGGCAACCTGTGCCAGGGCCTCACCACCCTCACAGTGAAGAATTTCTGCATAATAACTAATCCAAACCTTCTGTCTTTCAGTTTGAAGCCATTCCCTTTTGTTCTGTCACTCCAGGCTCTTGTGAATAGTTACCTCAAAGCCTTTTCTTTTCCAAGATGAGCAATCTCGATTCTCTCAGCCTTTCCTTGCAGGAGAGGTGCTCCATTCCTCTAATCATCTTGGTGATCTCCTCTGGACTCGCTCCAACAAGTCAATGTAGATAGTGTTCAGATGTTTCAAAAAAAGCCTGGGTTTAGTAAATACAAGTTTGAAAGATTCAAAAGAAGGGAACAGATTAATCTGAGAATTAACAATCAAGTCTGAGGTACATTAGGCCACAATGTCCAATTGAACAGAGCTCATGCACTGCCAAAGAATTCAAATACATCCCTTCAAAAGAAATTCTTCATACATCATAGGACATAGTCCCAGTTTAAGCAGGACAGTTCTGATATAAAAGGTCTGTACAGGCCAGTTTTCATTTCCTTCTTTTTCCCAAATAGAATAATAAAGGCACACTAAATCTTTCATTCAGTCTCCTGAATGACCTTTGTTTGCACAAGCAAAAGGGAAAAAGGCAGACAGTGAGTTACAGACATAAGGCAACAAATAGAAGCAAGGAAATCTTTCGGCCATTCTGAAGGTGTTCTCACTGTGTGGAGAAATTTCCCACAATACTCATTTCCCATGCAAGCCTTCTGCCTCCTTTCTTCTTCACTGTTAGCTCTTCTAGGACAAATCTCAGAACTGTGACACAGGTATTTTGCTCCTCTGCTGAGTCACAGCACTTCCCTGCTACTGCGGGCTGTAAATCCACAAGTCCTTACAGATTCCCACATGCTTTGCTTCATTCCTTCTCTCATTAGCAAGACTATTATTGACTTTGCATAATCAAGGCTGAGCATTTTATCCAAAAGAACAACCCGAGTGTTAATTCCCTTGTGCTTCTTGTGAATGAAAGATAACATCCCAACCTCATTCAGCTAATGTAGGAATAAAAAAAAAAAAGGAATGCCTGTAGTAGACCCAGAGGGTATTTCAAATATTTACAGCCATGTGTCTAGGGCTTTGAAGGCCTTAGAAGTGCTTGAGGTTGAGACTTAAAGCAGAAGGGGCACACATCTGTAAAAGTCACAGTTTTTATTAGAATTGCTGCAGGTAGGGTTTGCAAACATTGCTGCTGTGAACATATTTTTACTGACTTATTACCTGCTCATAAATCTGTCCTTGTATGCTTCACAAAACATTTACATTTATGCTGACACAGTAGCAAAAAGTTATGCCCATTAAGGAGCTCTCAGCCTTTCAGGGCTGTTTAGCATGTCTGATAAACTACATGAAATGAAATACAAGTATTGTACCTGTATTTTCCATTGTAGACGAGTTCTGTAGACATGCACCACCAAAGCCCATCACTGACCATAAGTGACAGCACTGAAGAAGTCATAGGATGATTTTACCAATTCACTGGAATTATTAGGGCATGAATCTCTGCATTCATGGGGAATAGGTTTACTTCTCACTGCTTGTTGAAAGCACATCCACCATATGCCCCTATAAGACTATGAGTGAGAGTAAAGTATTCTTGCCAGAAGTTTAAGCTTTTTAAATGGATATATATTTTCAAAACAAAAGTAAAACTATCTTGTTTAACATTATTCTGCACAAAAAATATGCAAATACCCCATTTTCAAATTCAGAGATCTGCCATACCAAAAAGGCATCATTTGTATTTAATTTTGGATTACTCAGAAAAAATTCCAGGTTTTTCTCTTCAGGAATGAAAGTTATATCGAAAAGAGAGACATGCAGAATTCCAATACGTATTTCCAGGCTCTGTGATTTTGAAGCTCATATTCTCACAATCTCGCAAAAAGAATGAAAGGAGAGAAAGGCCTTCTAATTGTGTTAAAATAAGAACCTTAGATGCAAAGTCACTTGGTGAATCTGTGCTTGCTCCCTCTCACTTTCCAAACTTCACTTTTACTGAAGACTCTGATCTCTTCAGGTGTTTTTTCCTATGCAATTTCAGCCTTACATAGTTTCCTTAAAATTAGTTTCATTACTGGAGGCTTCATCATTCTCCTGTAATCAGAGACCTCCAGGTTAAGTCCAGGTTTTTTCCCGTAGTTTAATTTTCTTTTGATTTCACAAAGAATAAACCCAGTTTTCACCTGGGTTTCCTACTATAAAATATGGCATCCAGTAATGCTGGCAGAATGACCATCTGATGTCTTACAGGTGTGTAATAGGTCTAAGTATCTACTTTCAAAAGATTAAGGATGAAAATCCATCAGTTTTCACTATTTGGTGATTATGACATAATTTCCTCTAATGTTCCCCTGTAAAGGAACCATCTTCTTTAAATTCTTTATCAGTTACGTCAAATAGGAACCAGCTGTTCTGACATCCTGGAAAAAAAAAGTCTAAGGAAAATGGGCAATTTCCCAGTGTGATTGCCTCTTCCTTGACTGATGGGACTGGCTATGTTTTGTTTAGGGTGTGTGCATGTGAGATGGCTAACAAAAAGGACCGTGCAACCTATCCCTGATGACTAGTTCAGAACAGAACAGGTTTCCCCCAAAGAGAGGAACTAAGCTAAGGTGAGCTAAGGAGGAATAATGGATTGTGTGAGCAATGTCTGATATCAGTAGAAAATATTTGTTACTGACTTCATCAGGACACCTCACTGATCATGGCATTAACAGCCTAATATTCACAAGAGGAGATACAAGAATTCTTTATGGATAATCATGAAGATAGACACTATAAGAATTTTTTTTTTTCATACTCTTATAATTCAGGCTCTTCTTGTTTTGTTTCCATGTCATATTGTAGATAATAGGAAAACACAAAATGCTACTTCAAAGTTAAGCTTCAGGGCCTGATTAAAACACAGAAATGCAGAGAAATGAAGAGGTCCAATCCATATTTAATTTATCTAAAGAATTCAAAGTATACTATGCTAATCCACTATGCTAATCTCTGTGTCATTTTGGCAAATGTGGTTAAGGCCACCTCTGTCCTTATACTGAGTTTCAAATTTGGATATTACTTCGAAACAGATAACATGTGTGTCAGTACATAGATGTGTAGATAGGAGAAAGAATGGGTTGGTGTTGTTTGCCTACTGTTTTCATTGTCATTAAAATCAGTAGATAATTGTTGTCATCTAAGACAGATCTTTATTCTAATCCTCACAAAGGTCATGTAGGGTTTATAATATTCAGCCAGTGCTGAATATTTTGTTCTTTGCTAAAAAACTGAAGAAATCTTACACCTTTTCTCTTCTGAAGTTATCAAATTCCTCCAAAGTTACAGTTCATCCAATCTCTTATCTTAGTTCAGATAGCTTAACATATAATGATGTGCCATCTACAATCAAACATTAAAGAGAAAAAACCATAAGATACAGCAGCAGTTTTCAATTACTTACTATAGTCTCTTAATAAGTGAAACTGCTTACTTATTAGCAGATTGTTAAATGACTACATTCGAGTCTGTTCTGCAGGCATGATAAATTATTCAGATAGCCGAAAAATATTGACTCATTACCATTCCTCATTAATATTTCTGTACTGCACACTGAAGAGTGCAAGAGAGATATATTTATTACGTTTGAGTATTTTCTGCTGTCTCTAGGGTGCTGTCCAGCATGACAAATGCAATCCTGGCTCGAGTTTTTAAGCATAATGATCTGGACTTAATGGTGAAAGAAGCGACGATTCCAATAATCAATGGATTGTCTGACTTATACCATCCTCTCCAGATTTTAGCTGATTACCTAACTCTTCAGGTAACAATATTAATAATTTTCCTTTTTCTTCTTGGTAAGTATTTGGGGAAGTCATGTTCAAAACTATTTATTCCTAGGTTTTTCTAAGTGGTAATTGCACGGCGCTTTTATTTAAAGAGATTTTCATCCACTAATGTAATTAAGGACCTGTTCAATTTAAAACAATTATCCAGTCCTATCAGATATAGTGGGACTGAAGTTAAGCATAAAATTATGTATTTCATCAGAATTAGGCTGCAATTCAAAAAATGTGCAGGGGACTTTACATATTAAGATAAAAGTGAGAAGTTGGCTCAGCTGAAGCCAGTGGAAATTTTTTCATAGGCATAAAACCCCTCAGTAGTTCACTCTAGATTCCTCACTAACCTATGAATAGCTTAAAAGAAATCAGTGTCCATATATCAGGAAATTGGTTGAACATACTTGTTTTGAAAAGCCAGTTAATGCTACCAGTGCAAATGCTTAGTGTTCAGGCACTTAAACCAATTTAAACTTTGCTCACGTCAAAGAGTAGTTTAAAAAGATCATATTTTGTAGTTTTATCTAATGTAATAATTGATTTGACAGCAGGATAACATTTTGCACATAGAATACCAGATGTTTATCTGTGAACAGAAGGACTATGTGGTTTTACAATCAATTGAGGATCTGGCTTATAAAGAAGATTATTATTATACTGCAGTACTGGTTGACAGCTATGATGAACTTCTCTGACCTTGTTTACTTTCTGAATGAGTAAAAAAAGCACTACTTGAAAACAAGAGGATAGAATAATTTCTCGATTCTTTGGGCTGTGTTTCTCAGCTGTCTAAGACTTTGTTATGAGACATTCAGTATGTGGTAAAAATCAGTAAGAGTAGTATTAAATTATTCATGCTTTAAACTTTAAAAACTGCAGGAGTCATATGTTTAGTGAAAATAACTTTTTTCTAATTTTGGTTATTACTTTTTGCAAAATTTTTAATCCTCAAAGTGAAGAGACCAGCAAAAATTAGTAAACTTAAGACTAAGATGCTTCACACACCTCAAGATAAGAGAAATTTGTGAGATCACATTGAGCCAGCCAATCGTGAGATATCATCAATTCATTTTAAATACTGCTTGCAACTGTAAACCAGTTCTTACGGTTCTGTTCTTCGGGGTGTTGTGTCTTGCAAATACCTTACCAATTAGCAGTTTACCACTTGTGAATAACAGGCTTCAGAAATAATCTGTGATTCATAGTCTACACGATTATAGATGTCTCTGCCTCCAAACCTGGTTTTATCCAGGCCACTGACTACAGCAGCCAAGTTCAGAGTGCTGTTGCCCTGTATTCCGTCTCCAGTCAATGAAGAGAGGCCACTGTGTATCTCAATCACCTTCTAAAGTGCAGCTCTTTCCCCACTGATCTTAGGGGGAAACCCGTGGAGAGCAGCTGAACGAGTATGTGCCCTGTTGATCATGCTCTGCTCCTCCTCCATTGTGTCCCTTTGTAGGACAGCCATGGCAGAAACTCCGGATGAACATAAGCCCACAGGCTGGACTCTTCCTTAGTTGGAATACCTGAGCAGCAGCAACAGCTGGTGGGTGTCCTTGCTGCTTCGAGAACTGAGGAGGACATCTTTGGAAAAAGTGTCTCTGCCCATTTTAACTGATGAGAAAACAGGACCACAACAGTTAGTGCTCAGACAGAAGGAGCGTTTGACACGGAGAGGTATTATGACAAAGTGAGCACTTAGATCACAAAAATGGCTCAGCTTTTGGACAGCCATGGAAGTTTAGTTTTTTCTAAATTAGCAGCGCTTTAACAGACAGCCTGATAAGCAGAGCACTGTTTCCTCCAATGGTGCCCATTTCTCCCTGATTCTTTCCATCATATTCCTTAGCCCAGAGTTTGTCAGGAGGTCTTTAGAGGGCAGGTGGGTGGCTGTCCCACTTTGCCAAGGGCATGCTGCTCTCCTGGTTTCTGACACACTTTCCATTCTTGCTTTCTTAATGAGGAGAGAGGAGCAGGCAGGGGGAAGCTCCTAGCACCAGGCTGTGGGTGTTAGCACTGCCTGAACTTTCCCCTTCTGACCTGCTGGTCTGCTCTCTCTTTTCATCTTTGCACTGAACAAGAAGGTGGAAAAGGCTGATCTTACAGTCAGTGGCATGTATTAAACCAGCATTTTAATCATACAGTGAACTTACCAGGTCACAGAAGTAAGATTAATACTTGAAGAAATGTGAACCACGGGGTCTAGTTGCTACTTGCCATAACCAAACTTCTCATGGGATTTTCAGCAAGATGTTACCCAAGTACTGCCTGCAAGAAGGTTAATACAGGGACGTGGAATAGTACTGCTGATTCTTTAGATAAGTTGAAAGCCCATATGTAACACTTGGACTGCTTTCCTGCAATGCCAAGGCAATTTATTTGATTTATACTTACATGCAAACTACAATAATGTCACAGAATGCTAGTCTTATATTTAAATGTAACTACAGATTTTGTGCAGCTTACTTCTCTTTAAAAAATGTCTCTTCCTTATCCTGGTAAATATATTCCTGCTTCTCCATGCTGTCAGTAAATACCCCAAATATATTATTTTTATGTTCTGTTTATTCTTGATGCATTTGCCAGTGGAGTACTACATGCATTCTGGCTCTCTTCATGCTTAGCACATTTTTATACTTTCATTTTCTCTATCCTATTATTTTTGTCATGTGCATTCTTGAACCCTCTTCAAGAACTTTGATCTGAAACCACGTAATTGCCTGGTTGGTTTTATAAAAATATTATCTTTCTCACAGCTTCTGATTCCCCTTTCACAGGTGCACTTCAGTGTGGTTATTTTAGTATAGTCCATTGCATTCCCCAAACAATGCAGTTGGTTTATTTTCAGGGCTGTCAGTTCTCATTCTGTATTCAGAGTGTTCTTTTCAGATCATAAAGCATAAAGCATACTCCTATAGTGAATATTGAGTGAGATTCCTCAGGTTCAACATCCTCTTGCCCAGTGCCTTCCTCCCAAGCGACCTGTAGCCCCTCCACTTTTGATGTACAAGCTGGCTCTGACCTTCAATACTGTGATCCGGGTTAATGCCCTCTATTATGCTGCGAGAGATGTTTTTCTTAGCATATATACTGCATTTTTTTCTTAAAGGTTGTGTTAAACTGAGTTTGCTCTTGAGTTATATCCCACTAGCAATGGCTGTAAACATGTAAACAACCTGAATTTGAAGAATTGGGGATTTGGCCTTTAAAGGGTATGAGTTTGTGTGCTGGTAGCATGCACACACTGAGTTACTTTACTTCTTTGCTTGTTTTGAAGACATTTAATAGCCATGTGCTGATTCTACCTTGTACCTCCTGGGCAGAAGCTGTGGCTCACAACTCTTCTCTGCTCAGCTTGCCTGGAGAGCAGCATCACACAATTTGTATTCCAGACACAAACCATGTATTGACATTGACTCAATTGATATTAATGTCACTGGCCAAATCAGATAACTTGTAGCTGACTGCATGATGGCCAGACTGGTAATTAAAGTGGATCCATATGCCACTAGCCTTTTATGTCACTGGTTTGGAGGAAATTTTCTTTTTCAGAAAGCAATGGTTGGCATAAGAAATACATCAGTGGTTTCTTTTTAAACAGCATAACAAATAGTGTTGCCTTGCCATGTATTCTCAACTTCTCAATTTGTGACCCAAATACCTCAAATTATTATACTCTTCAAATTTATCATCATCATCATCATTATTCTAATAATCAGAAATCCCATCTAAGATCTGGACTGATCCTCTAGAATATATTGTTTCACCATGACAAAAAACAGTGTGGGAGTAAGAAAGATAACTTGCCCAGCATCTGGCTTAAACCCAATTTGTGAGCCAGTAGATCCAAGTTTGCCCAGTTTCTTATTTATGGGATTGCATTGCCTTTTAGAGGGCTAAAGCTTTGATTAGTCCCTGGCTTTCCATTTTTAAATTTGACAGGTTATTGATTCATTATTCAAAAGCTTGTTTTAATTGAGGGCTGTTATGACAGTTGTGGTCAAACAGTCGAGAATTAATCTATAATGGTGTCAGAGTTTCAGCCTCACTGGAAACAAGTTGAGACAGAGGCAGACACAAATGTCCCTAATTAGTTAACCCAGTCTTCTCCAAACATACAACAGTACCAAATCACTGAGAATGCTTAATTTTTTCCCAGGGTTCAAAACACTTATACAGTACAGCCGTGGATAAGACCGGAAAGAAACACTGTAAAAGTGGCATGAGAATGAGCATTAATTATTTAGCAGGGATTTTTCATGAGAAGTGTGAAACCGTGTTTTATGTTCTACAGCAGCAATCGCTAGTTTGCCAAAGGGGCATCCATAAGGGAGAAGGACTCTAAACTTTCTAAGTATGTTAGGTTTTGTATGGCTTTACTGCGGATATAAATATTTTAAGTCATGTTCCAAATATAAAGAGAAACTGCAGAACACCCAAACAGATATAAAGCCTACATCAATATAACAGACCTTGGGAAAACTGGGGAGGGAGGCAAGGGAGAAAATATCTTCAGAGGCTCTGGTGAGCATCAGTATCATAAGTGTTCTGATTTAACCGAGAGTTCTACCATCATGGCAAAACATTTTTAACAGGATTTTTTCTGTGTGGTTATGTAAGAATACACTATAAATCATGTGGGAGTAAAGTATCTCATACACAGTAACTTTTATATTGCCTCAAAGCTTTCTGGTTCTGACCAAGGCTGTCATCTCATCTTTCTTGGAAGATGAGAATGGGTTCATATAAGCAGTACAGGCACAGGCTTCAGATGAAGAGGCAGCACAAAGCATAGGATATAAAATAGGCTCCCCTAGCACATACACAGCTTGATTATGCCTTGTGTATGACTCCTTCCACTAGCAAAACATCTTCATTAAGAACAGTTCAGCTATGTTCACTCTACACAGAAGTCACTGCAGATGCAGCTTGGTGATTTGCTGTGCACAACATTATACAGACATGTCCAGTACTTCATATTTTATCTGTAACAGCTAGTAGCTTGGGAAAACAGAGAAAAGTATCTAGCATGCACTGTGCTTCTTTAAATGCAGAGTAGCAGCTGGCAATAAAGTGGAAGTTGTTTAACATAGCAGTATATTTGTGACTCTAGTCAATGCTTTGAGCATTACAGGCCGTGATGTCTATTTTTAAACAGTAAGATGAAAAGAACTCAGGACCGGCTTGTTTGCTCCTGACTGTGGGTTCATGTTTCAGCTATCACTAAGCCCTAAATTGAAACAGCACCTTAAATAAATGATTCAGTTTGGCCTTCTCCTAGAAGCACCATTGCTAGGAGAGGTGGAAGGATTTTGAAAGATCCTTAGAGATCTGCAGAACTGTTACACTGAAATAATTTTCATGTCCACAAGGTCCTGATTTGCTCTCCTGTAAATGGCCTTGCATCAAACCTCTGCCAATGAGCCTCTTGCTAACAAACTTCAACTGAGAAAGCGATAGTTTTATGATACTGTAGTTTTAACACTTAAGCCTCAGCAGCCTAGGAATCCATTAGGTTTAAATTCTTACAGCCTTCTAATGTAATTCAGTATTGCAAGTACTATTAATTTTGATTCAAAAATGTGGTTCCTTGCAGAAATGCCAGTAACTTTGTTCTGGACCAGCTTCATAACTCTTCATTCAGATAAAGCTGCTGCCAGGAGAGGAGGGGTTAGTCCCTGCCCTCTTCCTGTTCAGTCTTCTGGCATCTATTCTGCAACTGCCTGCAAGGTTGCCAGTTAGTACAGCTCTACCATGTGGATGCTTATCCTCTCTGACAAGTATTGAATTATGTCACATGAAGTGTTGAAACACTGTCTGGTTTCCAGCTACTACAGTGCAATTGTAGCATGGCCCAGTTCTGAACTCAGAAAGTATTTTGAGTCATGAGGTAGAGTTGTACAGAGCAGGCATATAGAAATATTTGGTTATGTCTTTACAAACTTTTTGATAGCATCTTAAGTACCTATACACATGCATATTTAAAACAAGGCTTGTTAAAGAGCCTCAAGTTTTTCTGGTCTGGAAATGAGCAAGTACTGTTACTTTTTTTCCTCCTTAAGCCTTATCTGTTGGGGCTGAGAACAGGTACCAAGTGCCATTAGGCAAAGCTACAGTTAACTCTAATGCTTTTTGAGTTTGAGTAATGAACACTTGAAAAACAAATCCCTGCCCTCTTTGGCTGTACAATGGAGAACAAATGCTGCAGGCCATGAGTGGCACAGCTGCTTTCAGAGTGCTGCTCTTTTCTGTCCTGCAACTGTGATGGTGAAAATGCACTCCAAGGGCACGGCCACTGACATGGCCCCGGGGAACATCGTGTGGAGACAACCAAGCCAGAACAAACCCGAGAAGGGATATTTGAACATTTTGGAGGAAAGCTGGAAGGAGTTCTATTCTGGGCATTAGGATAATATCTAAATTAATCATGTCTATCATTAGATGATGTTTATGCACAACCAATGGCTATGTAACTTTGGTGCTAAAGTTATCATGTGTCTGGTGCTGTATCTGTCAGACTGGGCCTCACCATATGGCATTTGTGCCAACATGTCCTTCACTGGAGGAAGCTGCAGCATTTGAGCCTTCATGTAAAGACACAGGGTTTTCCCTCCCTGAGCATCCTGCAGGTGCAGTAAATTCCAGGCATGGTTCCATGCAGGTGGCATTTGAAGGCAGCCTTTGCACCAGACCCACCTGATCAATCCCTTTTGCCCATCAACTTGCTCAGCTCGTCTGGAACATAACCCAAGAGCTTCTGATTCCTTTGGCAGGAGCACTATGGTGGGCTGAATGGGCTCACTATCGCCTGGATTGGGGATGGAAACAATGTCCTCCACTCCATCATGACCAGTGCTGCAAAGCTGGGAATGCACCTGCGTATTGCAACTCCCGAGGTAAGAAAGTCGTGCACATGGAGAAAAGAAGACAAACTTTAGCTATTCTTGTCTCAACCACACAGGTGTTTGCCAAGGGCGTGGTGGTGCTTGCGTGTTTCAGACCAAGGTCCAAAATCTTCATCCAGTTATTTTAATGCTAAGCAGAACTAATTCTACTGAGTCCAAGTTCTGAAAGGCTGGGGGAATTCGTAACAACAGCAGTAGAAACCATAGAGAATTACAATTAGAATAGGTAAAGTTACAAAGTCATCCAGTGCCCTTCCACCACCTAAAAAAACTTTGAAATTTGTTTCAGATTGGTGGAAATGTTACATCTTGGTTTGGATTGGTGGTGCAGCATTTTAGAATGTCTGATTGTAATACAATATAAAATATAAAACTAATACTCAGTTTATAACAAAAAAGTAAATTATTTATAGTTGTCTCAGTCTGTAACTGGTGAAATACATCTCTCTTACTCTTTTAGAACACTTTCCACTTTATCTTCAAACTTTTTTCCAAACTTTATCTCCAAAATAAACTTTCAACAAAATCAATATAATTTCCTCAAGTTTTGCAGTTCTGAAAGGCATTCTTCTTCCCATTGCAAATGGTTTAATCAGTATTTTTCTAAGCAGTGTTAATGATCACAAAAGATCTTATACATGTTGCATGATATGTTACCTATCCTCTCCTTTCACAGGGCTTTGAACCAAACCAAAGAATAACTAAAATGACTGAACAGTACTCCAGAGAGGTAGGAGCCTCAGAAATAGCCTAGTAGAATAGTTTGAATAGAGTTTATTTTCATTACAAATAAAGTTGAATTTCCTTGTCTTACGGATCTTTATTTTATTCATATTAGTATGGTACCAAGTTACTTCTGACGACAGATCCTTTGGAAGCTGCAGACAGTGCCAATGTCTTAGTTACAGATACATGGATAAGTATGGGACAAGAAGAAGAAAAGAGAGAAAGACTAAAGGCCTTTCAAGGTTATCAGATTACAGTGCAGGTAAAAATTGAGATTTAGGGGGTTTTTTTCTGTTTTTCCAATTTGCATTTACAAGAATCAGCATCAGCAAAGCATGAGTCTTGTATTTTTTTGAGTGGGACCATAATAATTTGAGTTATTGTGTAAACTGCAGATGGCTTGGCCTCTTTTAGAGCTTCCCAATGAGGCCTAGCTCCAGAACATGTGCAGCAGAGCTACCCCTTTACTCCTTTATAGCCTAAAAATTATTTCTATCTTTGTGTTTCCTCATTGATACCAGAAACGATCTCTTATATTTTATTTAAATGAGCAGTTCACAGATTAACTCTCAAGAGCCTGGGCAGCATTAAGGGTAATTTGTGTATATCTGTCAATGAATAAAGCATTAAATATATATATCTAAAATCATCTAGTTGAAATGTTTGCCAGCACAAAATCAGTTAGGGAACATGTAAAATCATAAACTATGTCCAAGATAAAACAGACATTTTCCTTGCTGATGGAATTACTGGTTAAAGTGACTGCACTTTAACATAAATTCACTAAATACCGTTGATGAACGTGTCTCTAAACTGACCTAAAAACTAATTCATCATTCTTTGTCATTAGATCAATGTATCATGAGTGATAATATCAAAAGTAAAAAATTATAGCTTTTTAAATCATAGTTTAGTTTGTTCTTTTTGCAATTAAAGGTAGTATTACATTACTGTATGGCATTCAAATAAAGATTGCACTTTATTGATTCACTAGGTCAGTGGAGTTTTTACTCCTTTCTAAAGCCAGAGAAATAGCAGTGAATATTTGACTTTAGTGAAGCCAGCATAGAACTCCTACTGGTTTGAATGGAGATATTCCCATCTTATTCACAGATGAGAAATTCTTTTGAAGTCTGTGGAATTCTCAGTTCATTATCCAAGTAACCAAGAAAGGGAGTTAATATAAAATGTAACCTTTTTACTTGTTAAAGATTTTATTAGTGTCCTCACATGTCTTTATTTTTGTATGCTTTTTAATTTACAGACTGCAAAATCTGCTGCTTCCAACTGGACCTTTTTACATTGCTTACCCAGAAAACCTGAAGAAGTTGATGACGAAATATTTTATTCTCCACAGTCATTGGTTTTCCAGGAGGCTGAAAACAGAAAATGGACATTTATGGTAAAAATCAGAACATAACAGTAGCTGGAGGTTAGGGATAGCTTCTGTTTTGCCTTAGATTGCAGGCTTGAATTCAGCCTGGTTCCTCAATAAATAGTAAATGTTAAAACATATGTTTCAAATGCACCCTAGAGCACATAACAACTTTGACTGTAGGCAACATATATATATATATATATATATATACACACACACACGCACATATACATACATACATATATATATATATGTGTGTAGCACAAATACCTCTCACAGAAATGTGACCTATTTTGGTGATAATCTGCAATTGCTTTACACAGTTTTTATCACTAAGTAAAATCTACAATATAAACAGTAATTTCAGGGTATTTAAATCACTGGATTTACTCTAATGATTAACTCAACTGCTCAAATTTATAACATGGTAAATGCTGAGGTCCCAGGGGCTGGTCTTAGAAACTACTTAAAGACAGTTATTTTCTCTCAGGAAAAACTGCTGCTGGCACCAATGGGGGATTTCTCTGAGAAAAGGCTGGAAGAGCCAAGGTTTGAAAGACCATGAAAAGTTACAGTGTGGGTAATACCATGTGATCCATGGGAAACATTAAAGGACACTTGGCATTTAACATAAACCATAACTCCTCTCTCAGCATTCTTAGAATTTCAGAAAATTGCTGCAAGATCTCAGTAGCCTGTTATTTATTTTTGGCTTTAGAACCATCTATTTCTAAAAACAAAAGTTAGTGAAAACTTTCAAAGCTGAAAAAACTCCAGAAATGTCATTGTCATAGCTCTGGGATGAACTCTAGATGAGCTCCAGGTGAATAAATAATGGGTTGAGTATTGTATTTTCTAAAAGCTCAGATTTTGGACATGGTCAAAATTACTAGCAATTGGTCAAAAAAAAAAATAAACAAAACCCTAGCAATTTTGGTCTTAAAAAAACCCTTTACTTTGGGTTCCAGATGCACATTTTGTGAAGGGGGGGAGAGGGGTTAAGAAGAAAATCATCTCTCTATTTTATCAAGCTATAAAAAGAATTAAAATATAAGTCTTTTTTATATAGTATTTTCTACCACTTTTAGCTCAGAGAGCAAACTGAGAAATGAATTATTTGCTTGGCTGTAGATCCAAGCAGAGCTGAGTGCAGCTGTGACCTGGAGGGGCCAGTGAGGGGCTGCACAGCTATATATTGTCACCTCTGTGTGCCTGTGATGACCTATCACACTGAGCTGTGCTGAAGGGAGAGGAAGGATAAGCAACAAGATCACAACCTCTGGAGAACTCTTGTAAATCCAGTTCTGGGCCAAAATAACAATTTGCAGTCAGGGACTGCTGTGAAATCATAACTGTGTGAACCAGGTAATACCTTGTCAAAACCAAGCAAGCACAGGGCTTGTTAGTGTACACAGCTGTGGGAAAGGCAGCAGAGCTGCTGCAACACCATGTTTCATTTAGCTGACATTCCCATTACTCCCATTACTCCCATTTCACAGCCATACCTGAGGCTGGGCAGGGAGGGCAGGAGGGGTAGATGACACACTATTAACCTCAGCATTTTCCATGTTTTACCAGAGAAATTATAGCTAAACTGGGGTAAATGTCAAAGTCCTTATTCTAGCGGGGCTCTCATTGACGCTAATGGAAGCTCTGCTGAAATTCACAAGCAAGCCCATGTGATGTCTGGGTACCTACAGCATCTCCTAGAAGTAGCTGAGAACACAATAGAACATGCCAAAAAGGCCCCAGCATTTGATCTACATGTTTATCTGAATTGCTCCTAAGCTGTCCTTTAATGTATTTTGTCCACACTGAGAAAAGCTATCAGCTACAATACAGAACATCCTAACTGATTTTCAGCTTTTTCCTGATTCATCATCACAAATTCTACCAAATAAATCTAAGTGTGCAGTTTTTGTCAGGACAATAATTTTCAACACAAGGCTTCAGAGCTGGAAAATATTTCCCTCTTATTTATTTTTATGGAGTATTTTTTTTCAATGTGATTGGATTTTTTTCTTTTCTTCTTCCTCCAGGCTGTCATGGTTTCCCTGCTGACAAATTACTCACCACAGCTACAAAAACCTACATTTTGATGGTTGGATTCCTGCCAAGAGAAAAATATTCTTCATTGGCAAAATATTCCCATCCACAAAGACATAGATCTTCTTTGGAGAGGATCAAGACAATGAATTATTTCTTAATAAAACCATACAGTTAGCTGTATAATATTGCATTTCTTGAAAATGCTTGAGACAATAAACACCATTGCAGAGGCTGCTTCTCATCTGGATGCTCCAAGCTGGCTATCCTTTCCAGGGATCAGCATCACCTCTTGTATAGTGTGATGTGACAGACATAAACTTCTCCCTAAACCTGTCCCTTTAATTGCTGATCTCAGGAATTGTGCAGAAGAAGCAGTGCTTCACTTTGCTTTGGTTGCCTGCATTTCCTGGGCATCCTGCCTTCTGTTTCTGTGCTCCAGCCTCCAGATCCCACTCCTGTTTGACACAAAAAATATGGAGAACTTGTGAGCATTATCTTCATCCATGGTATTCCTGTGGGCTAGCATAAGGGGATATTGGAATAGAGCAGTTCCCACAGATCTGGATGCAGCAGAGACAGATGGAAGGAACCAGTCTATTCTTTGCCTATCTTCCCTAGACTTTCATTCCCTAAACACAATCCTGACTAAAGAGCAAATTTTCTATTTATCTTTTTTTTTCCCTCCTAAGCAAATATGAGGGGCACTACATGATGAAAATGGTACAGCTCCTTTGCAGAAAGAATTTGCTGTGTTTTGTCTTGCACTGTAACACAGTGCACCTTTCAGTTAATCCTTCTCAGTAGTAAACAAATTAATGATATTCATAGTTTTTGTGAAGGCTGGGTGCCTGAATTTAATATTTCAGGTAAAACCTTGGGTACTATTAACAAATAGCCTCTTTTTTGTTTCTAAATAGTTTCAAAAATATGTTGATTTTTTTTTTCACTGTTATACTGAGACAACATCTGCAATGTTTAAAACTCTGCAAATGGGTTTGCATTTTCTGACCAGCTGCAAAGTATTATTTAATTCCTTTCAAGATTAGAGTTCACTGTAGGGCCACACAAATCACTGACATTAAAATAAAAATACATTTTTTTCTGTCTACCTACTTACAATTGATTTCTTGGTTTTGCAGGTATTTGTGTGGGTCTTGTTAAGATTAACATTTTCCTTTACAACATTAGAAGGGTTTCAATAATTCAGAGAACATTTACACTTCAACAGAGATTTAGCTGCACCAATGATGCTGGAATAAGGTATGTGCTAGAAATCAATGCTTTACGTGCCAGTTCAGTATATGGAGTAAAATGCATGGAAGACGGTATATTTCTGGTTCTAGTAGGTTCTGCTTTGTGAATTAGGTTCCAGTTTGGCAAGATATGTAAAAGTATGGTTGGTCCTCTTGCGAGCTGTTCGTGTGCTTAGAATTGTAGATATCTTTATTGACCTGATCATTTTATGTCTGAGAGCAAGACAACTCACTTTGCTAATCCTTTCATAAAAAACACATTAATATCACTTTTGTTTTGTTGATTAATGTACTATCAGTGAAGTCAGGCAGATTTATAGTAGCAAAGTGGTATTGTTAAATGTTTCATGGTGAACACTTTAACAGTCACCTGCTCCTCTTTTGCTAATGTGCATCTTGGTTATTGATGGCTCTTTTTGTACTTAGGAATCTGATAAGGATGCCAGACAGATGAAACCCCTTGACATTTTTATAACACATGCATAGATCTGCAGCATAGCACATGTGTAATGGGGTCCAACATTTCCAGGAGAGTAATTTCATATGGGTCTATTCCTCTGTGAACATATACAGCAAAGGATGATAGTTCCTGCTCTGTCTTACACAAACTGCTCACGCCATCAGCTGTTCTGATGCTCTTTAGAAGTACTGGGTGGACTTCATGCACATATCCTGAGAGCTGGACCATTGTGTGGAAGCACTGAACATATTACACCCTTTTACATGTGCAATAACTAGTTTGTGTGATGTGTGCTGGGAGCCAAACACATCCTGGCAGGATGGATTTGCGGAGCATGTGTAGACTGTCTGCACAGTGCATGCAGAGCAGATCTGACACTTCCTTAGGGGCATTGGGTTGGTAGCAAATAGACTTGTACATTTCTGGCCCATGGACTCAGAAATACCATGCTCTGAAGGACTTCTGTTGTGCCTGTAGGGACTTTCACTGCCTCAACAGAAAGCAGAACAGCACTGCAAGGCTTAATCCAGTTGCACAGGTTAAGCATCCTGGGATCACTGGGTAGTAGTTGTGGTAGCATGCAAGACAGCATTATTATGCCATTCATACCCCTCACAAATTCATTACCTGAATTTACAAGTGATGACTACAAATGTGGTAAAGGAAACACCAACAGTGTAGAGAGATTTTCTAGGAGGCAAAAGCAGTTATAAGCATACAAAAGGCTTAAAACAAATGCATAGCAGGTAGCAGTCACTAATAGATTACAATGTCTTTCATTACATTTATTATGCTTTAATCAGAAGAAATACTATTTTCATTGCTGAGTGTCCTTGAAGGATAAGGTGTTGTTTTCTCCATGTGTTTACAGAGATGCTCCTGCCTGGCTTGTGATAGCATAGACCTTCCTTCCACAAAAGCCCCTCTTCTGCTTGATTTAGAGAACAGCCCTGGGTCAGTTTGGGTCTATCAAGTTTGACTCATATGACTCATTTAATAACCTCTTGGTCTGATACCTCACACATCTGCAGTGCTGTGCTCTGGTCCCTCCCCAGGACCTTGCACTAGTGGTGACAGCTGCCAGCCTAATCCATCCTCTGCTCAGAGGCACAAAGGGCAGACTGACCCCTGTGCCCTGTTTCTCCTCTCTGCAGACCTCACACACTGTGGTTGTGCTGCATCCCAAGGGGGTATATTCATGCTGACTTTGGTGCCCAAAGCCCAGATTCAGATTCAAACCTAGTACTAAACCTGGCTTTGATATGGCCAGGGTCTGATCCCAGCTAAGGCCGTTGGACGAGCAGGGACCCAGAGGTACTCTAATGTCATTTTAGAGAGCTGAGAGTCTTGGAGACATCTGCACAGACCTGGCAGATGTGACAAAGGACTGGTGAGACACTGAGGACAGAAACTGGTGGCCAACAATGACATCCTATGGCACCTCAAATGACCCTAAGTCTGGTGCTTTGGCACACTAAAAAATCCTTCACTAAATTCATGGCCCTTAGAGGATTACTCCTGATCTACACCTAGAGTGAGAAATGCAGTATTTCTTGTTAGTAATACACACACTTGTTCTGCAGCTTGTTGCCAGCAGTGGGGGGATTCTTTGATTACCTGTACATGATCTTCCAAAAGCGATGTAACATTAACTGGAGATTCAGTAGAGGAAGAGGGGCAAAATGCTTGCTATAATTTCCTCAAGGATGAAGAGCAAGATTTTTTCCTGTATACTACAAAGCTAAGAGCACAGTAATTATAGCAGGTAAGAGGTCTGTGGAGTGAATTTGCAAGTAATTAGTGTCTAAGAATATGAGGAACAGTAACTTAGCAAAGTCTGGGTGGGGAGCCTGGACAATCGGGGCGGGACAAAGAAAAGTAAGTATTCTCAAACAGAATTAAGTATTTCATTTGAACCAGTTTACATCAGGAATGACACAGTGTACAGCAGATTTACTTATTGTCTAGTAGCAGAAGCAGTCACCTGTGCAAGGGAAATGTGGAAATAACTGAAGAGAAAATAGGCACCAAGGTCTGGTTGTTTGAAGTCCTCCAGAACTCTTGAATTAATTTTTACCTGTCATAAGACAGGCCTGTAAGTTAGGCATAATTATCTCGCTGCCTTTCAAATTTTGTGAGAGACAGAGTAAGAACTTCATGAAGGTCTGAGCAAAGTATTATGCTGATCATTCAGTCTGAGGAAAGCTTTCATGATTGAGTTGAGGTATGTTGAGCTTAGTTTTGTTTTCCAGGAATGTGTAATGCTGGTGGAAAGTTTGAAAAATAGACTTCACAAAAAGGGAAAGGTTTCTTCTTTCTTTTGGTTCTCCCATTTCTCAGCTAATCACTTGGTTAGTGTATTGAGCAAATAAACAGTTCTTCTTTAATTATTTTGCCATAGCTATTTAGCCAGCTGCATTTCAAATGCAGAGCCCAGAATTTCTGGGTCTTGCCCAAGGTTATGTGTACAGAGACACTTCATAAGCCACAATAAACATTTAATTCAGCCCAGCATTTTCTCTCGTGACTAATAAGATACAGCTATTTTCAAGGTTATTTAATTCTTACACAATCTTGTTACCAACTTTTTGAAGAAATCCCGAACCTTTGTGGCCTCTGTAAATGATGATGATCCCTTCCATGTGTATGCTTGTAGAGGATTTTTCTCTGGGAGCAAGAAATCTGAGGTGACTTCATTCAGACATCTTTCACAATCAAAGCATTGCTTACCCCTGCCAAATCCCTTGGAAAGCTCCTTGTGGTCTGCATTATATGTTAAAGGATTAATGAATGCTGCTGTTCTCTAATGGACTTGTTTTCAGGGGATTGGCACCCATGCAAAGTAGGCTCCAACACAAGTATAATATATCTAGAAAGAGGGAACAGCACCAAACTTTGCAAACTTTGCTGATCAAACTTCACTTAGCTGGGCCAAAACTTAATTCCAGCTGTGAGGAATAGCAGTGCTAGCTAGAGAAGAGTACTGAAGAGCTGACAGGGCAGTTGCAGGTCATGTTTTGTTATTTAAGAACGAAATAATATTAATTGGAGGGAGAAATCTACACTAGTCATAAACATAAAATCATAGAATGGCTTGGGAAGGAAAGCAATTTAAAGATCATCTAGTTTCAACCACCCTGCCATGTGCAGGGACACCTTCCACTAGACCAGGTTGCTCAAGGCTGCATCCAACGGACCTTGAACTCTTTCAGGCGTGGGGCATCAGCAAGCTCTCTGGAAAACTGTGCTAGTGCCTCCCTGAAGTTATGGGACTTCACAGGTCCCTCTCCATCTCATAGTCAGCAAGATCGAGTGTTGCACCTGACTGACTTTTGTCCTCTCCAGCAGCCTCATCTGATACGCCCACTCACTATCTGAAATGAGATTAATCTTCTCCATGGGACATGCCAGGTCCCACTCCTGGCCAATTTGGACTCATGGAGGAGGAGCACTCCATGGCTCCCTTGCTGCTCACATGGCAGTGGGAAGCAGGGTGGGGTGTGCAGCCAGTTTGCTGTTCCAGCCCGGGGAGGTGCGAACTCCACCACACCCCCAGGTATGGCCCATGCAATCCATACCCCCTCTGCACCTGTTCCTGAAGGTAAAGACCAGGCTGATCACTGTAATGCCAACACAGTGATAGTAAAACACCTGTTTTGGAATGACCCACTGAGCACAGAAAACCATCTGGCAGAAACCTGATTCTGTTTGTGTTATGAAATGGAAGCCACAGCTTTTCCTATCCTGACCCCTGTGCTGTGCCCAGCTGAGCATGGCCTGGGTGTTGCTGTGCTAAAGGGTTGTGCTTCACAAATTGCCAGCCACTGCTGCCTGTATTCTGCACCAGAGACAGTGCTCATGGCTGGCTGTTGCTCTTTGTTGCATAACAGAGAAAGAAAACTTTGAGCATCTGTAATGAGAAACATCGAAGTGTGCACACAGAAGAAGCACACTGTTGAAGCCAAGTATAGGCAGAGCTGCACAAAGGTCTTGGCTTAGGTGTCCCCATGGAGCTGTAAAAGACACAGGTTAGAAATGCAGGTGCAAGAGTGCTTTCCTCAATCGTCCACCCTGAAAGAGCACCTGTCATGCTCCGATCGCCTGAGAGGCTCTCCTGCATGCCTGGGGCATGTACTTCCCATGGGTAGGCTTCAGTCACAGCAATGCCCTCGCTGCTTTCTGCAAACTGCTCGTCTCAAGAGCAGCTCACGCTGTCCCACTGATGGGCTGATATCCATTCTGCAAACTCTTGCACTGGTGGGGGACCACACTGCCCCAGGCCTCCCTTCCTGGTGCTGTGGATCTGAGCTCCTGCCCCACTGCAGCCTCAGTGAGGGCAGGTTTGCACCCGTTCTGCAGACATGCCATGCATGGTGCCCCACAGATGGTGCACTGCACTTGTCCCAGGCAGACTAAAATATTTTGTAATTGATATCTCTTGAAGGCTATTTGCTTACTTTGGGAATTTATCTAATTGAAAAAAAATGTCTCCCAGCACCACAGAATCCCCTCATGAGTCACCAGCAGGGCTTACAAGACCTACTCCACAGCTCAGATTTCTCAGATTTCCCAGAGCAATTTGGGGGGATTTCTGAGGACAGGGCACTAGAGGGTGAATGACACAGGCACCTTTCCAGGGCAGTTCCCTTTGCAGCAGGGCAGCCCTGCAGGCTCTTCTGGGGCACTGCCACCTGCAAAGGGGCACAGCCACCTATGAAAGGAACAGAGGCAGGAACCATTGGGAGGTCTAAAACAATTTAAACTCAGACTGACCTCAAGAAATAAAATGCCATACTCCCAATCCCACTATTACAGAACACACCTCATGTGGTGATTTATACATATGCCTTATAGGCATATAATCCTATAATGGAGAGCTACTGATAGTATGGTCTACACAGGAAGAAGAGAGAGCTTTCAGATCCCTCTCTTCTAATCCTCTATGCTGTGACACAGCTGGGTGTTTCTTAAGTCCATTTGTAACCCTAAATTTCCTGTGTTTTGTGTAATTATAATGCCCCATGTTTTTCTTTAAATTTCTCGTACATTCTTGCAATGGGAGAAATTTTTAAAAGTGTAACAAAGTAATTTGATTTTGAGAAGTGCTGTGGAGGATACAAGGGTAGATGTATATAATTTGTCTCCTACCAGCTTTATGAATGTCTCTCTCTCAGGAAAGGTAACAATTCCATCCAGAAATAATTCCATTAGACATGAAATATCAGAGCTGTGAATCACTGGGCATTTCAGAGCATCTTCACAGCAGGAGAACATCTGAAAACTGCACCAGAGAGAGGAGTTTAATTCTCATTGTAGCGCTAGGGAGGAAAATGCAATCAAAAACACCTATAGAAGTTGTAGTACAGCAGAACTATATATTTTACTAGTTGTCTTCGTGGGAAAAGGAAACCAGGAGATTATAGTTATTCTCCCAACAATACTGTTGATTTGCTCAGGGTAGCAACTAGGATTCACAGGACTGCAATTAAGGGCCCAGGAAGGCATGTTAAATAAATTCCTCTGAAAGGCTCTATTGTAGTGACTATGCACATGTTGCTTTTAAGTATCCATATAGCAGGAATAACTGGTTCTGACAAGGAAAAGCTTTTCTGATGTTCTGAGAGGGCAGTAAGTCCAATCTCTATTAGAGGTTTCTAGAGGCAGAATGGATTTTGAATTGCAGGGGCAGTCAGTTATTGCCATTTTGAAGGTCTAAGCTCTGACTTCATGAGAAAGTCACCAGTTCCTTGTTCTTGTCGCTGCAGCTACACAGAACTCCACTGTTTGAATGTGGATGACTATGGAAGCATCTCTTCCACAAAGGTGGTCCTGTGAGATCATCGTAATTAGGCAGGGCAGTTGCTTTATCTGTAACTTACAGGACTTGCCCCATTCTGCAATGGGATAAACCTGTTTCCCAATGCTCACTGCTCATGCTCAGGACCACAGTGATTTTTCTTACTCTTCCCTCTTCACTGAGGTAGACAGAAGAAAGATCACAAGCACGTTTATTCTGAACATTGTATGTTGCAAGTAACAATAGTCAAGTGACAATAAAAACCCTGCTAAATTGTCAGGTTAATTCATAGACATGGGGCCTGACTTTTAGGAGAAATAAATTGACAGAAATTGCATGGACCTTAAGCACTCAGTCCGAAAGCAAGCTCAGCTGCCTGTGACAAACAGGTATCAAAGGCTATTACATGAAAAAAAAAGGTCCTTATAGGTTGTTGGCTAGGCAGCTAAAAAAGGTAATCTATAGAGTATTTGCCTTACATGGCTTAAGTGGATTAACCTCTACATCCTAAATGTCTGGACTGCATCCAAAAGAGGTAGAGAGTGCTTTTCCATGAAGCAGTCCTCTTTTTGAGCCAGTTGATGGGGACCCATTGTTCACAGAAATGCCTGGTTGCCTAACATCACAATGAAGATGGAAAACTGGTATTATAGTGTCCGCAGAAGCAAACATAGAACATGCTTGGGCACATGCTTTAAGCAGGAGGACATGCTTTACAGCAAAACCTCTGTAAAAACTGGTAGCAGTTTCTTCAGCTGCAGTTCTGACAGTGTCAAAACACTTTGCCAAGTCAGTTTTTCATAGTATGGCTCAATTTTTCTTTAGGAAATGCTTTACTTCTTTTTTATTATTTATTTATTTATTTATTTCCCTAGGAGGCTACTGAAGAGAATATGTGTCCTTTAACCCAAATGTTTACCTGGCAAGGGGACAGAGACACAAGTGCCTACAAACTTTGGGGATCCTTCTTCCCAAGCATCTGAGTCTATGGCTGTCTGCTAACCTGGGCTCTTGGTCTGAACACCCTGGAGCCACCTCCAGTGTTCAGCACTGAGGTACTAGTCAGGGAACTGTCCTGTACCCAGGACCTTCCTTCCCTTTTTCAGAGACTGTTTGCGCTGCCAGAATTATCAAATTCATCTGTGAAATGGACTGACTGCTCTCTGTCCAGTCCCAGCTCTTAGTCCCAGAATCCTTAATGCATCTCTCCGCTTCTCAGGACCCAGGAGTGTAACACAGTGTGGATCAAAGGCTTGAAATGTGAAATTTTTTAAAGAAAACAAATCCCCTACTCTTAAATAATGAATAAAATGTAGTGGTCCATTTATGTCATACATTGTCTGTAACCACAAAAATAAGAGAAAAATGATCCTACATTTGTCTGAGATGAAACATTCTGGAACAGAAAGAGCAGTGCCAGAGATATCTGGGTCTGTAGAGAAATGTCTGTACAGCAAAGAGGTAGATTTCCAGTTTGGCAGGAAACCTTGCTAAAATAATTTATGATGTATTTCCTGCATCTTCCCTGAACCACCAGGAGGCCTTCAACATGTCTTTTGTAATTTCCCATACTTTTTTTCTTAAACTTCCATGTCTGCATTTACAATAACATTGTGATCTCAGGTCAAATCTAAAAAAAGCTCTTCTGGTCTCTGAATGAAATTTTGCATTAAACTGGTTGTTGGCCATCAGCAAGTGACATGAGCCCTCCAAACGTTTATGTAAATATTTCTGTGCACTAATCCACATGAAGTCATAAACACTGTGATCTATTATGTGTGTGTATAACTGTAGAAAAACAAGGACAGTCTTGATAACTGTGCTGAGATGATCTATGTCCTGGCTAGAAATGTGTCAAGTTGGTAAAGGCTGGGCAGAAGTAAATAAGAAGGGGAAAATTCACCAACTCCTACCTGCTTTTACAAAATTAATCACAAAGGCTTTCTATGCCTCCCTTGAGATACTTATTTGCTCTCCCCTCCCTCCAGCCACAATGAAAGGGGCTTTTCTTCCACTTGATCTGACCTTTGGCAAACATTTCCCTTTCAATTAATGTCTGAAATGTCCTTGTGGACTGCTGTTGCTGGAGACAGCAGGGAGACAGCTCTCTGAAGCCACTTGCACAAGACTCAGGACACAGAATAATTACCTGAATTTGTAAGGTTAATTCCAGTCCAGATGAAAGCAGAGAAAAGTCAACTAGAGGTCTTCTTTGGAGAACAATATATTTGTCTTTCTGGACTCTCTAGTCTCCCTGTGCTGGCTGCTGTGTCTATACTATGATTATGTCTCTCATGGACTGTTGAGCAATTGCTGTGTTTGAGCACTAGACTTGCAGTCCTTGTGTCATTATCAGTTTTATAGCCCAGTGTGAGCCTCCCAGGAATGAGGCTTTGACTGGGGCTTGACCTGGTTCACTGAAATGGAAAGACAGCAGGCTGGGCGTGGGCGTTTGGCAGTGGAGAAGCTGTTGCCTGAGTAAACTGAAGAAAATTTGTTAAAAAACATACATCAAAAACTTGCAGTATGCAAACTTAAAAGGACCAGGAAAACTAGAAAAGGTAAAAGGAAAACATCAGAATAATGACTGTAGGAAATTCAGAGGGTTGCATTGAGCATTTTCTTGTCCAGCCTAACTTCTCCAGATTTTGCAAATTCTTGCTAAGAGAACAATACTGCAGGCAGATTACTGACTAGTGAGATTAGCTCCATGATGTGCCATGAAACACTTGGGTTTTCATGGCTCTGATAATCTGGGTTTCGTGGCACTGCCATGTCAAATCAGCACTATTAACAATAGTGTCACTTGTCAGGATGGTCGAAGAATATGATGTAAGGTTGGTTTGTGAAAAGAGGTAAGAGCCTTCAAGACAAGCTTTTTGCCACACAACTAAAGTTTTCTCATATGCTCCTGCACTAGGGTAAGTGAAATGGGACAAATAATGGTCGGGTGCTTGTTTTGATGGATGGCACACATGCTATGTGCCATCTTTTCTTTCCCAAATAGTATTCTATATCTTTTTTAGGTCCTAAACCTCCTCAGTGGCTTTGGCGACATCAGTTTTACCCCCTTGCTGAAATCCTTTCTTTCTTTACTTTGTCAGTTCCACCTTTCTCAAGACCTCTTCTTTCTTGTCTGTTTATTCTTTTAATGCTTCTTGTCAATGGTTTCCTCTGGTTTTCTTCTTGCTTCCTTTGAAAAGAAACTTTCACATACATTGGTCATCTTTTCTGCATTCCAACTATACACACTTATATGCCCATAAGATAGTTCAATTAACCTGGAAGTCATGTTATTAGGTTAAAACATCAGCATCGTTTGCATTTTATTTCCCTTCCCTTACTCAGCACCATTCTCCTTGATCTCAGCGCTCTCTCATTTAACCCTCTCCTTGTCTTTCAGGTCCACTGGAAGGTAGATTCCCAAAGCCTGAGTTAATTGCTGTGCTTAGCATGGTGTTCGTAAAGGTCCACTGTGATGGAAATTTACGATTCCTTCCTCCTCTTGGCTTTCCTAGTATCAAAAGTATTAAATCTAATGCATGTGCACTGATAAAGCAATTTCCTTTCCTGTTTTATCCCTCTCTGCTGCTGTCTTTCTTTATACATACTTCAAACACAAATATTCTCTTTTCCTTTTCCAGACTTCTATCTGTTTATTTGCTTTAATGCCTTGTTGATTTGCATCCTCTGCTGTGCCAGAAATGCTAGCCTCCTTTGCCTGGATATCCAGTTTCCCACTGAGTGTACACATGCTGTCCTCATCGTGAGGGAGGCCCTTCTGATACTAGTCTTTAAAATCTGCATTTTGCAGGCATTTTCATTGTGCTGCCTACACAACGGTGCCAATTAAGCATGATTGTGCAGGAAGCCAAGGAAATAAAAAGGACTATTCTGTGTGGTTCTTTGCCCCCACACTTACATGTATGTGACTGAACTATTCATAGATATTACGTGATCTATTTAAATGGGACTGAAGTGTGTGAGGAGGAGGCAGTGTAAGTGCGTAAAGAGCTGGACTGTGACTGAAGTTTTGATGCCAGCTCTGTCACTGCTTTGGCATGCTCTGAAAAGTCACCTGCCTGTGCCTCTGTTGCCCCATCTTTGAAACAGGAGTAATTTCGCTTACCTTGTTTGCTGAGTGCTTTGAGACCAAATTATAAAATATGCTATGTAATAACCAAACAGAGCTGTTTTTCCTGTCCCATTCTTTCTCATTATGTGTCACACCAGCTCGTTTCATCTGTGGCTAAATTTGTCCATGGGCATCTGAAGGAATCCTACGTTTTTCACAGTATGATGGCAGAGGCGTTGCAGTGCTCTCAAGCTTGCAAATAGTAATGTAGCACAAATAAAAATTATAATAAAAGCACCTCTCCTGGAACTATGAACAGAGCAACAAAGGGGAATGCTAAGTGGCTGCACTAAATAACGGGGATCTAAAGCAACTTCTTGTGACATTTTATAGTTGGATGGTTGCCTGAAAGAGACCCCATATGGGAGGTAAATTGCATGTGTTGCTGCCATATGCTTGGGGAAACAAGATCCATTTGTTCTTTTAGAACAGTGAAGCCTGCTGAATTCAAACCAGAAATCAGGTACACATCATGTTCATCCCAGCTTGTGTTAGGGCTTTAGCAGGTCTTTGTTCTTTTTCTTTTGAGTACTGCACAAAGCTCAATTTGGTGTGGCTGAGCTTCTGTCACAGAAGGGATGTATCACATCCTGGTTGAAAATTGTATTTTCACTCCAAGGGAAAAAACCCATATGAGTTTCCCCATATAACATACGAAGACAAATTTAGGCATAAGCCTGACTCCATGAATTGCCTGACTTCATGAGTATTCCAATTATTTACAAGAGGGTTGATTTTGGCCTGAAAAGCACATTAGGACACTGGATTGCTATTTGAAAGCTAATAAGTGTCTGTGTAATATTTTAAAGATTTTTATACTTCTCTAGTAATTCACAAGAAAAATAGGTGGGTTGGGCAGAGAGCATTGTCTGGGTTTTCTCTATTCTCTGTTTCTCTGTTCTGTCACCTTGCAATTTTTAGGGATTCTTGTTCCTTATTTAAGATCTGCAACAGTTTTATGGCTATGCATAAACAAGAAATAGCAACTGAGGAGGCACTGAAACTGCCAAACTGAACACCTCCATTAGTAAGATGCACTAGATGCTGGTCTTGCCTGTCCCTTGCCATAATTCCAAAAACAAGGCAATTTTTGCTTTAGCAATTACGTACTGAAAGGAACAGTGAAATGAGTCATGCCCTTAGCAGTATCTGTCATTTTCTAATAACTTCTTTATCACTTTGGTTTTTTAATTTAGCCCTGACACTCAAGAATTTTTTAGGAAATTTTTAGGAAAAAATTCTTGACAGAAAGAGTGATTTGCCATTGGAATGGGCTGCTTGGGGAGGTGGTGGAGACAGCATCCCTGGAAATGTTTAAAAAAAGACTGGATGTGGCACTTAGTGCCATAGTCTAGTTGATGAGATGGTGTTAGGTCATAGGTTGGACTTGATGATCTTGAAGGTCTTTTCCAGTCTTGTTAATTCTGTGATTCTGTGATCTTGTAGGTGAATTGGCATGATCCTGAGAGGATATTTTCCCTCAGGAAAAAAATGCCAGGCTGTCAGATTTAAATTTTTTGCAAGATCCATGTACTTGATCACAAACTTCCAAAATACCTATTATACAGGTGTCACCTAAGTTTAGGGGGTTTGCAACAGATGCCACAGGGCAAAGCCCTCTCACCTAAATTCAGACCTCAACACAGTTGATATTTGGGCATGAGTTAGCCATGTTTGCTCCCTTTGTCGGCTGGGGTTAAGATACAGGCATTTCTGAGAGGTGTATTTTGTCCTGATGTGGATAACCAAAACAGTCCAAGAGGTTTTAAGCCAAACTGTTGCTTTCTCCTGTCTGTAAGTAGGGTGTTCGTGATCACCCCACATATGGACATCTCCAATGAGAATAATCCTTCTCACACTGTGTCCATTTTGTCTCCTGAAGTTAATGGCTGCTTTGAAAACATGTGCAAATTACTTTCCCTAGGTCAAAAAGTAATCTGCAACACAGTCCCAGTGCATCTTCAGATAACTCAGTTCATACACTGGTCACATCCCTGTCTCTGCCTCTCTCTACCACGTTCCCATGTCTTTTACATTGCTTATTTTTTGACAATGTGACCAAATGAACACTTTTACCGTGAATGTCTGAAAGAGCCGCTTGCTGTCTTTAATTTACATGCTGATAAAAGTCATACACCATGAAATAGTTTAGTCATATATCATTCATGTTTCCACCTTCCTGCAGAGATTTGAATATGTCTCCCATGGAGAAATTTTAGGCAGTTTATCCACCTCTGGGCAAGGGCAAATCATTCCTCCTCATTCTCTATGGACCACCTACAGAGAGCATTACACTCACTGGACAATTTAAGAGAGACAAAAGAAAATGCAAGCCAAGTCTGTGATAAAAAAAACCCTGAGAAAGATTTAAAAAAACCAAACTTCAATAAATTAGAAAAGAAAAATCAACTAGTGCGGGTTAAATGGAAGCTTTCCAGGGATGCTGCCAAATGGAGCTTTTGTGACATTTGGGTGCTGTGGTACAGAGCAGAGACCAAGGCCATGTTGTGTGCTGAATCCTTTTGGTCTCATTTCTGTGGGACAATCAGCGTTGCTGTCTGTCTCACAGTTGGACCAAAAGTAAAGGCAGTCAGAAATCCCATCCTTAGGAAAGCTGCAGGGCTTCAAAATTTTTTTACATTCTGAATCAAAAATAAAAGTGACTTTCACTGATTTTATTTTCATGAAAGGAAATGTTCAAACACTGAAGTCAAATTGTTTCCTTTGGGCTTATTAAATTAGACTTCATTTTGCATTTCTGTAAAATAACAGTGTAAAATAAAAGCTGTAGTAAAAAGGTAAGAAGAGAATACTTCAAAATATTTTACAATTATTTTAATGAAAGCCAGTACTTTCCACCTGAAAAAAAAAATCCCTCTGAAATATCTCTGCCTTGTCTTTCCAATACATTCAACTATTATTTACCAATCAAAAATATGTATCTGTCACAATCCTCTTTCGATTTCCTTTCTGGAAGAAAGAAGGTCATCTAATGATTTATGGAGGCCTGTGAAGACCAATAGACTTTTTTCCAGTGGAGACCAGCTGAAGATTTTTCATCTCTGTGTCGTACCAGGATTTAGGCTTCAGAGGCAAACAGGAAAGTTGTTGGGAGAGGAAGGGACCATAAAACAGCCATGCTAGATTGTTGCAGATGAGTAAACGTTGACCTCACTATTTAAAACCAAGCCAAGATAAATGTCAGGTATTTGTATAACCTCATCACTTGTCATCATTCCCTTATCAATATGTTTTGGGACATATGGACCAGGCATCCACTGCATTCACACCTGAAAGAAGAAACACCACAGACAGTAAGCAAGTAAAATCCCAGATCATTCAGGAAAGTAAATATTTCTCTTTCGCTCTATGGGTCACTTGTCCTCTCAGTGGTCTCTTCAGGTCAGCATAGTAGAATAATGTATCTGAGCATTTATGAAACTCTAATAACTTGCTTAGGCCAAATCAGCTTGTGTATTGTTTGATCCAGCAATTACTTACAGTCCTGCTAGTATCCTTTGGGAAGAAACAATGATTACGGCAAAGTCACACCACACTCCATTAACAAAGCACTCAAAATGCTTTTACGAAGTGGATAATATTTTACAAATAGTTCTGTAAATACGTCCGTGGGCAAGGATATTCGAATAAAGACTTAAATTAGGGAACACCTCCCTTGATGAAAAAAATATGTTCCTGAGAACAGCTGGAGCCATGTGCTGAGATAAATCAGAGGCTACTCTCAACTTTTATGGGTTGCTAAACCCTAGAAATATATGGTATGTCTAAGATCTGTTGGCTGGATTCTTGTGCTATGAGCACAGATACTGTAGTTCACTAACAAAGAAAAACGATGGACCCATCAGGCAATGGCAAAGCTGTATCTTTTTTTCTCATTTATACAGATTAGAGCTGAAAGAAAACTGCCCTGGTGAAACCTCTGTAACCATCTGATTTTTCTGATATTAGGCATGAGCTGAAAACAGTTTGGGTCTCCAACGGCTGTTACCTTTAGGAAAGAAAATAAAGAAAATATCACTGAGCACTTTTTTTTTTTTAAGGGTTGTGCAGAAGGCTCACTAACAACAGGTAGTGAGAAGACCCTGGAAAGAATAATGGATTTTTAGGAATGCTGTCTCAAGGCACAGTATTAGGGCCCACTAAGTCCTTCATATCTCCAAGTTTATGACAAATGCATCTACTTTTCTGGACACTGCCAACTTCTCTAAGGGAAAAAAACACTTATATTAAAGATGATGAATGGATTGCAAAAGCAACAAAAGATAAAATGTATTACATTGTTGCATTGTTGCATTGTCTTTCCTCCCTCAATCCTTCACATGCAGTATAGAGTATCATCACAAAAACATTTCTCACAAACAGTGGCACCCAAAGACTTTTAACTATGGAGCCATGGGGACACGATCTGTTTGGGTGCTGCAGGTAGAAATGATCAAGGATGAGGATGATGTAAACAAAAAATACAGACATAAATTAATAAATATGGAAGGGAGATCTCAAAATACATATGAGGCATCATAAATGTATGATGATGAGGAATCCCAAATGGATAACGACATGCTGTTTTGCAATCTGAGGTTAGAGAAAGTCCACTTTGAACCGTCCCCAAAAAAAGATGACATAGGAATGATCTGCCCAGTTCACATCTTGTTTCACTTTCCCAAAGCTTGTGTTTCTTGGCTATGGTGGCTGCAAAGGTAAGGGGCAGACTGTTGTACTTCAGAGACTTAACTGGCTACCAGTGAGCTGCACAGTGTTTTCTTATGGATTTTTTGCATTTTCTTCTTCTATTGTTCTGCTTAGTCTGCATTACTATTCATGTAACAGTTGTTCTTCTGCTAATCCGTAAACTGCTTTGAAATTCTCCCAGTTGAATTATCAGCCAAAATTCAAAGTGTTGCTTTTGTTGGCAGCTAAGAGAGACATCATAACATTGTATTATACAGAAGGGTTTAGTCTTCTGTTCTCGCTCCCTCTTTTTATTCTCTCCTCTTTTCTTTGGCCTTGATGGAAAGCAATGGCAAATTCATTATTAGCACTCACGGGGCCAATATTTCCATTGCAAAGTATCTCAGAGATATTCTGTTCAATTCGTGATTTCAATTCTGAAATTCTTTCAGATGGAATCTCTTCACATTTCTCTAACTTAGACCCAGGAGTGAGGGAATTGTTCTAAATTGTTTTCAAAAGCCCATTTTAGCCAGTTGAACTATTACACATGTTTAAAAATAAAGCTACTGCTTCCTTCTTCTTCCATTTTGTTTCAGCAGCGACAATAATGTAGTCTTTTGCTGTGTGGAAATGTGCAGTTTCCTAGTACCTGATGTAATGCAAAGTACCACAGGTGAGCTCCAGCACAGTCACTAAACACCTTTCTCCATTTTTGTTCCAAACTCCGAAAAATCACACCTATAACTAATGACGTTTTGGAGTGGTGTATTGGTTTTTCTGTGGCCAGGTTTTGGTGGCAGTGGGGGGGGGCTGAGGGAGAGGCTTCTTCGAGAAGCTACTGGAAGTTTCCCCCATGCCCAGGCAGGGCCCGCTGCTGGTCAAGGCTGGGCCAATCAGTAGTTGGCAGAACGCCTCTGTGATAACATAGTTAAGAAGGAAGAAAAAAAAAAAAAAAGTAGTGGGAAATGAAGATGGCTGCCGGAGAGGAGCAGGG
>VXBA01006151.1:216204-245931 GCA_013399895.1 Serilophus lunatus | reverse complement strand
ACCGGAGCAGTTTGTGAGAGGAACTGTATCCTGTGAGGGATGGACCCCATGGAATGTGGCTGGAAGGACTCCTCTCCCCAAGCAGCGGCTGAGAACAGCAGCTGACCACAGCAACACCTCCCCCCCCCCACCTCGCCTTTTTCCCTTGACCGCTGCGGGAGAATAGGTTGGATGTAAGAAGGAGGGGGTGGGGGGTAAAAGGTGTCTTTTAGTCTCTTCCTCTTAGCTCTGATCTTGTTAGTAATAAATTTGATTATTATTCCCACATGGAGTCTTGTTTTGCCTGTGACGGTGATTAAGAAAGAATCTGTTATAGTCCTTATCATGAATAACGAAACCTCTCGTTATATTCTCTCTCTCCTCTATAGTTGGGCAAAGGGGAGTGAGAAGGTGGCTGTAGTGGGCCCCTGGCACCCAGCCTGGGTTAAACCACTACAAGTGGTTTAGGGATAGTTTAAAAAGTAGTATCCATTAAGTTAGACAAAACCCCCTAGTTATAGAAACAAGCTCTCTGTTTGGTAGCTATGGGTTGAAGTCATCAGCATAATTAAGGATTTAAGAGAACTTTCTAGTGCTAATGGCACCGTGTAGGGTAAGTCTGGATCTGCCTGCTCCTGTGCAGGGCAAGAAACAGAGTGGCATACATACAGGAAACAGCAAAAAGAAGATAAATCCATACATCTCTATTCATATAATTTCTTTCTTCCTCCCACTTGACCTCACTTTACAAACCAACACAGATGTATATTCTCCCCCCCTTTTTACTTCTTGCACTCTGACTTATGGTGATAGCTAAGAAAAGCAAATATATCAAAAGGTCAGAGAAGAAAAGCACTTTTCCCACCTACTGGAACAAGGAAACTTAGAAAACACTATAATCTTCAATATTAATAAATTTTACTATCAGTGCACTGCATGCTCCAAAGAAAGATCAGGGCAAGGCCTGTGCTTTGAAGTGTGTATAGAAGAGAACAAGAGCATTTTGTTGTGATCATTACAGAAAAGATATTGTTTCGAAATTCTCAGAAACCAGGAAAGGAAAGATCTCCATATCCTTCTCACAGTTCCTCCTACCAGACTGGAAAGGAAGCAACATTTGACTTGTCTCTGAGGATGAGCTGTGTGCAGTTGTTCTCACACGGGTACAGCAACACCACCAAAATGCCTGGAGCAGATGGCAGGCATGTGGGTGGGGAGTGGATTGCTGAGATTCCAGGAGTAACAAAGGGAGAACCACTGGTTATTAGGAGAACTGCAATTGTGTATGGGCATGGCTTCATGAGTGTTTAGCCACCCTTTGCTGCACAAGCATATGAGACATGAAGATTCTGGAGGGGTATCAGCTGGTGGGAGGAATGTGATGGGACAGTAATACTCTGAGATGATTAATAGATGCATGATGTGAGTTACCATTTATACTCAGTTATTCTTCTCCTCTGTGCTATGAATCATCTGATGCACCAGAAATTGAGAACAGATTGCAGGAGAGTATGAAGTTCTCATGACTGGGTACTACTAAGGTACCACAGGCCATGCTGGCACTGTGGTGAGCCCTGCAGATATGCTCTCCTTTTCTTTCAGTGAGTAAAACAGGCAAAGTGTGTCACTTCTGTTCTCTGGCCAGCTCACGCAGGCTTTTGGAATTTGGGCCATGAGGACAGGAGGCTGATGCATATCCAAGTCTTGGTTCATCCTCAGGTCTGGAAGTGAGAAGAAGGCACACACACAGATCCAGAAGCTGGGAAATACCCCTGGGTCCCCCAGGAAAGGCATAAATCTGAAACTCAGCTTTGTAGGTGGATTGATGAACCAGTAATTCAGATGGTTTTTGAAAAGCCAGTGTTTTTAGGAGCCTACATTTCCACCAGTACCTTCATCAGAAACTTGTAGCACAGAGCAGCTTGAGATGCTCTACAGAGCATGCTGATGCATTTGGTGCAAAAGTGTGGCCTTCAACCAGTCTAGCAAAAGGGACAGGGAATCACATTACAGTCTGTTTCTACATTCCCATTGGCAAGTTTGTGCATGAGCAGAAAAACCTAGGAATCACATAGAAATCAGAAATTGTGTTAGAGATAATGATGTGGTGGAAAAATTGGTCAGGAGATCAAATGGATAACCTAATCCTATTTTATATCTTCTTTTTTCCATCCTCAAAGTCTAAAATGTCCTATGTGGAGTCCTAGGCAGTGTCAATGGATGCAGTCACTAGAAGCAACAGGAGGTGTTTACGCACAAAGACCCAAAGACTGGGATCACAATTCTGCATACAATGCTCATTATCATGTGCACACACTCATACTCACACATCTGTCCCTGAAAATAGCACTCAAAATTAAAAAGGTTAATCCAAGCATGAGCCAGCTCTCAGTGTTCTGAGGCCACTCATAGCAGGATCTGCACTGCAAGGCACTGGCTTTTTGAGACAGTGGGCTCAGGTTGGGCTACCCTTACACTGGAGCTCAGAGTCATGTTCTGTTACATGAAATATGAAATGTCTTTTTTTTTTACTTGTAGCACTTTTGCTAGAGGAAATCCCACTTAATACTGTAAATTCCTAACACGAAGAATGTGTCTGTCAACAAGTATTTGAGAAAGGCATCTCTGAGTCCTCACAGGCACACTGCTTCTGAGATGCTATTTCAGAAGCTGCAGGGATATGTAAAATATGCAGAATATTATACCAGGAATGCCAAGAGCAGGAGAGCCAAGAGGTCTCCTGAAAACATTTAGGAGAAAACAAAGATAGTCTCTCATTTTCTCTTAGTGGCCGTTTCTAGGTTATGTAACTTGTCTTGGTCACTATTATTTTTGTCTTCCCATCCTATCCTTGTAGCAGATGGTTCATCTTGTGTTAATTTGATTCAAAAGATTTCTAGGATAGAGAAGGCATCTCACGGCGTGTACATCTGGCATTCCCTAACTTTCAAGTGCTTGACTATGCAACCTAAATAAATACAATTTTTGTGTCGAGATTATTTGTAATATATATTTATATTAATAATGTACATTGGAAGAAAGTAATTTGAAATGCCAAATCAAGAGAGAGGTGGATATGAAAAAATTATAATGCTGCAAAATGTAGAAAATTGCAATATAGTCACAAGAAAACTGAATTAGGTGTTGCTGGAGTAACTACAGACAGAACTTTAAATTTTTAAGTGTCTGACTTTGCAACTTGAATATTGTTTCTTGACATAATTTTTTTTGCATTTTTTTAATGTAATCCCAATTTTTTCCCCTATAATGGAAAATTATGAAGAACAAATTGCATCTCATTGTAGCAACCTGCTGACATTGTGAGAAGGACTTGAACCCCACTCACAGATGTAGAGGATAGAACTCAGCTCCAGATCCAGACCCCTAAGTTTGGATGTTGCTGGAATATCTGTCTAAACATGAACCACTTGCCTGTCCTGCCAATGTAGTCATTGAGGTCTACAGAGCTTCCCTAAAATGGGATGTCTGGTGCATTCACAGCTCTCCAGGTCCTTCTAAATGGCTTTCCAGTGACAGCAGTAGGAGCTGACACACAATCTACTCCACCCACAGTACCCATATTGCAGATAAAAATGTTAAAGTATCTGAAAGTAGGGATAAATAGGAGCATCTGAATCTGTTCTCTAATCTTAGACTTCTGGTGCTGTATTAAATACTCTAGAGAATCCCATTTACTCCCCAGCTACCTCCCCAGAAGATTATGGGTCTCCTGCTTTTCATTAATGTTTTCAGAACTGAGTTGAGCCCTGAGGGTCCCCTCCAGGCTAGGGAATGGATATATCCAGGACTGCCATGCTCTGCCTGCTCCTTACTTACTTTCTGGAGAGATCCCTGCAACATGTGTGAAGAATGAAGAGCTGAAGGGAGGAGGGGGAATACTGGTGTTTAACATGGCGCTCAAGAAGAGAAGATGCTCTGCTGCTCTGTATGGGACTCAGAATAACATATGATCATACAGGGAGAGGGAAGGGGCCCCTGGCCTGTTTCTCTTCTAATCACCGATTGCTTCAGTAGAGATACTGAAGCATCCCAAGAGGAGTAACATGAGTGGTTTTGCTACAGCTACAGCCCATCCTCAGAAAGCAGATGCTGTCAAGGAAGCAAGATTTTTCCCAAAGATTTAAATTAAGGGTGATTTTTTGGGGACAATATAATTTTTCACAAAAACCTAACAAGAATTCCACTCTTCTATACAAAAGGCTTAGCAGCTGCTGAAAATCCAGCTCTCCCCAGCTCCCGGCAAAATACTGAATGCATGAAAGTTTCTGGTGAAACGTTGTGATGGTCTTTTGTAATGGAAAGCATAAGTAATGCAAAATGACAGGGCCCTTATCCGCTCCTCTTGAATTAATCAGAAAGTGGTATAGGCTTTTAAGAGAGGATAATGAGGATTGAGTTACTTATCATAGAGATGATGCCATTTACATGGGAGCCTGACAGGCAGATCATCTTGGAACTGGTGAATATTGCTGTGCCAAGACCCTGTGTTGGTTTCTGTGATGCTCACCAAGTCTGGAAATCAGTATCAGCTGCTCTGATGGAAATCACAACTCCGTGAACTCTTTTTAGAAGACACTAATGAGATTTTGCTTTGGGATTATCACTACAAAAGGGAAAGCCCAAAGAGAATAGAAGAGACAATTGTTCTCTTGCAAAAATATAACCACATCTACATGGACCAGAAGTTCAGGTTTACCTATAGATAAAAAATTAGTTAAAAATTAATTTAAATGGGGCACCACCTGACTTGATATGAATCTGGCCTTGTGCTGAATTAGAATGTACTGGGTTTATGCACGGACATCCCTTCTCAGTCATGCTACAGTTATGTCTGTGGCGTCACACAGTTTGATGTTCTGTCATCTGGTACTGTGTTCCCAAAATGTGCACAGCTAACAGGTAGTCATTTCCATGACTGTGTCATCCAGAAACATATCCTGACACAGAATCTTCCTTGTATCCTCTTTTACTGCAGATTACATGGTCATCTAGTAATGTTCAGTCTAGAGATGTGACTTCAGTGAGATGTTGTGCCATCTCTATTAATGGCATCCTCAGCCATGCGTCACCCCAGCAGCTAAAAGCCTCTGAGACTTGTTCTGAAAGGGGATGGTAGAACATGGGTTTTGCTTTCTCCTGGGATGCTATGACTTTATCCCAGCTTCCTGCAATCAGAGGTTTTGTGTTTTCCTATGCTGATTCCAAACCACTGTGTCAAGAGCTACTAATGATAGCTTTTGGTGCCCCTGTTGCTGGGTATTTGCATCAGCAGCTGTGCGGAAGCTGGAACACACTCATGGCTCTGCTGTGGCAGTAGCAGAGCAGCCCAAATCAGGGGACACATATTCAAGCTCCCTCAGCATGTCAGGTATGAATGTCTTTATTTTTGTCATGTGCAGCCTCTACATGCTGAGGGCTGGAAAGCAAATCAGAGGTGTCTGGGAGGTAGGCTGGACGATGTGCTCCAGCTGGAATGATCCGTGAATGTGTTTTAGCATGGTGCTGAACTCAAGCTGGGGCTGAGGCCAAACGATGAATGAGCCCACTCGGGCCACCAGCATGAGGACTGGTATCTGTGCTTGTGTTAACTGCTCCTGTGGGTTCTTCCTTCAGGTTCAGCCGACGTCCAAATATCCTAGTTCAGGCTTTTATATCCTGATGGATATTTTTCTGGTCATATCCTGAAGCAATAACCACTACTCATTTCTGCCCATGCTGTAATTAATTTATATCTGACCCCTCAGGAAGTCCCCAGCAATGTCCTCGTGTTGTCTTCCTTTCGACTGTCAAGTTTCAAACTTTGGAAGATTGTAAGTTGTAATGGAGAAACTTGTTCTTCTGCCTGTAGTGAAAGGCCACTGTGACCTCTGCAGAAAAACACTGGAGTGCTATGAGAAATTCAATAATCTTAGTCATAAAATATGAGTGGGTTAAAAATTCACAGTTCTTTGTTTAAATATTGTGTTTTCAGCAGAGCACAGAGCTGCCCATAGCATGCTATTAAAATACAGTTAGGCAGAATATTATATACTGATGGAAAACCATAACAGCAATAGCAGAAGAGCTGTGGCATGGAACCAAATCAAACCAAGTACTTTGTAACAGCTCAAATGCACCTTGACTCTAACTGATTACTACATTACTGCTGTAGCTGCCGCATGGACATGCTGAGAATATACAAAGAGTCATTCTGACTGTTACCCAACCCCTTTTCTCTGTGGAATGACAATTTCACATTTTTCAGTCTCCAGTACTCCTTCCTTTCTGTTCAGATGTGCTTAATTATTCAGGCACGTTTAACTATTTTTCCTACTGTAGCACGATTCATATCTGAAGACTCTGATTGTCATACCAAGAAAAAGACGTCATTGAAGACATTCTCTTCTGAACAGATTATCTCTTCCTTTTCTAGTGGAAAATCCTTTTGCTCAATTTTATCTTCCCAGCAAGACAGAAGATTTGCTTTTTCAAATTATTGCTGCTTTTCTGTAGCTACCGGGTACAGTACACAGCTATTTCTGTCTCCTATTTTGTTCCTGTCCTTTCTATGCATTTCTCATTATAGCATAGACCCACGCTGTCTGCCATCAGTTCTCCATGTTTTTCCTCCTAAAGTGACACTATTGATCCAATATGAGGGGCTCGTCATTCAATATGAGGGTCTCACACCTTCCATCCCGTGGCAGCCCATGGGGATGTGCAATACTATATAACAGGTTTTCCTGTTATGGTGCTCCACTCACAGCTGCCCCCACGGGTTTCTAAACCCCAGCTTTCCTCAGGTGTAGGGTTGCCCATCTCTGCAGGTGACTTGCCTCTCACTTGCTGCTCCCTTAGTAGGAGACTTGCTTGCTGACCTTCCTTCTTCACCCTTAGTATGGAGTAATCCTTCTTCAGACACATTCATCCTCAGCCCAAACACTTTGGTTTTAGGGAACATGTGACGATGTCTGTACATACACATAAACCCACAATCAACAGCACCATCAGTACAGTCAGTGCTGCCTCTGCTGCTGAGTAAACCTGCTCCAGCACCACTTTGCACAAGCACATCCATACACTCTTGTTATTACATGAGAAACTACTTCCCACTCAATCAAGTCCCTTTTGAGTGTTAATCTCCTTTAGCACAGGAGTGAGCTCACATTCCTCCCCAGAGGCTCCATTTCAATGTCCCTTTATATCCAGAAGGGCCTCAGTGAACTCACTTTCTCAGCAAAAGCTGCATATGGAATATTTCAAACCAATATGATACAAACAGTATCTGTTAAAGGCTTTTCCACTCCCCAGCCTTGCCATTCTCAGTCTGCTCAAAGCCACACCTCTAATGAGGAGAAGAAACCCTTTCTCACATATTTTGGCTTTTCTGGGATGAAACATATTGAAGAGCTTCTATTTATTTTCTTTTTTCCAAATGAAAACAACTGACTTTTGGTTTTGTGCATGAATCAAGACAAAGATGGAGTCATGGCAATTTATCTCAGTCTGCCTCTCTTGCCTCTTCTTCAGGGACTAGGACAGAGCAACTTGTTGATGATTCTGTATTGCTTCCTAACTTACTACAATTTTGGTTTTTTCCTACAGCTTCTCTAGAAAAAGATACTGCCTGTGGCACTGAAGGCTGTATAGCATCCTGAATCATGCCTTATCTGAGGCACGGGGATCTCAAGGGCAATGGTTAGGTTAGAAGACAGTCTGAGAAGACTCCTGGTTTCTCTCTCCTCCAGTAAAAACATACTGGTCTCCTTTTCCCTAGGCTCAATTGCAGCAGCTGTGCTATTTGTCTGGCAGAGGATGCTCACTGAGTCTTAGATTTTATCTGACACTCCCTGAATAGAATTATGGGCAGTGCACAGATTTGAGAATTTGAGCAATTATGGACATTTCTTTAGTTAGTCTCTCTAGACTCCCCAAACCTATCTGTAGAAGAGAAATATCCAGTAGAGAAATTTATTACAACCTTTTGCTCTCTGGACATCAATCCTATCTGATCATAAAGATGAGCAGCTGAGACACAAGTCTCATCCATTCCCTTAAATCCTCACAATGGTTTTTTCCTTTTTAGCTGGCCACAAATATTAGGACTCTGTTTTCCCTGACTGCTGTAGACATGGTGAAGGACGTCCTTCTGAATTTCTCACAAAGTTCTGCTCTGATGCATACTTCAGATAGAAGAGGCACAATAATGACAAAAATCTCCTTGATTAGCAAATACAGTTTCCTTGGTGGTGGTCACCAGGGTCCCCACAGCACAGGCACTGCTTTTTCTCAATGCTCCTGAGGGAGAAGGTTAGTATAAAAACAGAAGAAGTACAGCTCTCTGACTTTTTCCACTCATGCACACACACACACAATTCATATCATGTGTCAGTGAAGGCAGCCGGAGTCCAAGCACTGTCCATTCAGCCCTACCATGACTGACATATCTGACAACATACAAGCTTTCTATCTCACATAGATTTTAACCAACTCAATGATTTTCAGTCAAAATCGTTAAAAAAGGAGTGATTTTCCTTAGTCTAAAACTTGAAAAGAAATTAAGAAATTGGCACAAAATTAGAAGAGAGAAATTGCATGAGTTTTGAAAGTAAGACTGGGGATAGGTTACTCTTAAGACCAAGCTGTTTCCAGATAGGCAGAACCTCCAGGTACGTTTAATGTGTAGCACCTGCTGGGAAAACCACACTATGCAACGCACAGAAAAGAAAGGAAGTTACAAGAAGAAAGAAGGTGCACTAGTGGGTATAGAAAATGCAGCAACTAGTTATCTGGTTTCTATGCACCTAGAGAGTCTCATATTTCCAACAGCCAGCTTCAAGGCATATATACCTTTTGCCATTAACACAGATTTCTGCAAACTGAAATAGGTGTATTTTCTATATAGACTAAGAAACAAGAGTTAAAAATAGCCCAGAGAGTCAAATAGTTCTGATATTCAATAATTAAATTATACTTAGTACTTGCACACTACATTAACTTCAGAGTAGTGCCTGAACAGTAATTAATAGTCATCACAACAGCCGAAAAAGTGTATAAATATTATCCTCAGTTTATAAATATGAGAAAAAGGGGAGGGACAGTAAGTGAAATACGCAAGGCTACTGAGGAGTTATAAGGAGAGGCAAAGTGAGAAAGTGGGTATTTGTGGACTTCATCAGTCAGCAGAAGGAGTTGTTCTTCACACCAGTGGAAGGTGAGCGCAGACTGTCACCATTGGGGAATGGGGGAACATTGCACACACTGCTTTAAATGGCTGTGGGAGTGGTGGGCAATGACACAATGGATTCTTTGCCTCCCAGTAATATGTTCAGGTAATAACATCCTCATGCATCATTCTTCTGCAAATGTTGTATGATTCGGTTACCAGCAACTCCGGGCAGAAATGGAATCTACTCTACTCAGAACTGGAATTGATTCCACATGAAAACTTTTTTAGAAGAAAAACATCTATGTTAAACATTAATACTGGGAAATAAATTAACTATTACACAAGAGCAGAACACAGTGTGAAAGGACTTTATACACGCAGGCAAGTTTGTGAACATAAAATCCACATCCTACTGAAGTCAGTAGGATCAAGATTTTATCTTCTTTCCTTTAATGAATTTAGTAATTAGTCCACAGATTTTTAGTCTGTAGAGGAAAAACCACTCTCATTATTAAAACACAAGGACAAGGAAAATTATAGAAGACTTCCATTTCCAAGATAGGTTAGTAAAAATACAGTATTTCTATTGAACTGCAAAGAGGTGACATGAGTGCTTCACTAGCCATCCCTGCTAATCCACACATTTCTCCTTCAGCACTCTTCTCAGAACTGTTATGGCAGTATTTATATGCTGACAGAATGACTTCTGTGTGAGTAAAAAATGGTTATACAAGCAGACAGCACAGCAGCTACATGTTAACTGTGTGCTCCTCTTCATGTGCACTCCCAATATTTTGTTTTCAAAGGCTGGCTATGGGGCATCTCTGGCAGATTTCTGTTCTCACATGAACATGCTGGTGACTCCAGCCCCCAAAGCAGAGAGCTGTGCAGGCAGAGCCTGGCCATAAATGAGCTTTCTAATTTTAAAGCCACACTACATTACCACCGGTCAAATTCTGCAGGGCACTGAAATTGATCTCTGCAGTAAAACTGCACCCATGGATGCTGCCTGTATGACCCTGTTTAAATTGGAGCATTGCAGAAAAGACAAACTATTGTGATTGTTTTTATTCCAGTCTCTGCAGCAGATATTTTTCAGTTTGGTGCATTGATAGGAGGGGGAAGAAGAATAGTTCTTGTCTTAGTTGTGTCAGTAGAAGCCTCTGGTGCAGATCCAGCTATACTGGTGAGAGTTCATCTTTGCTGGGATAGTTTGGTTTGCTCATTAAATATAGTATTGCTATTTTCAGGAGCACAAAGAGTAGAAATGGTGATACAGCTACATACTTAAGAGCAAACTGTGTTGTTCAAATTAGTGTACCTTTTTTACTATGTAAGTAAAGTCCTTCTAGGATCAGCTCAGCTTCCAACTGTCACACATGAGCTTTGAGAAACTTGAGCAACTGCTTTAATATGTGACCAGATCCAGCTGTCACTCACTTCCAGCTGCAAAGGTTAGCAATATGAGCTGAAGGAAATATCACCTCCTCTTTGGTTGCTCCAAACTATGGTCCACAGCATTAGTCCAAATTCTTTAATTTGTGGGATTGTGAATGGGAACAGATGTAGTTGGGTGCACGTCTCCTTCTGCTGACTCTTAAAAGGTTGTTACTTCAAACAAAGGGACTGAGCAGGAAGCTGGACACAGTAACATCTTAAACTGCTGCAGCAAGGGTTATTCTTTGTAATGAAATGGTATAAATTGAATCAAGAAGTATAGATGCTAGTATCATCTGCTAAAGCATCAAGAGAACAACGGGAATATGAGGCAAATTTCCTTTGTGTGCCAGCATTGCCCCAGGATTTCTGTGTCTGAAACCACAACTCAACCCTAGTGCTTTGCTTTTTGTGCTTCCCCTTTTGGGTCAATCTCTAGAAGCTTTCCTGTACTTGCTGTTAAGGAGATTTGCAGATTGGGGGTATTCTTATGCTGGCCCATGTGAGCAGGGTGCAGTACAACCCTAGGACCTGTTCTGATAGAGACCTAAACATGCTAAGAATCTCCTCGCTTAGCCTGACCCATCTCTAATTGGAAGATGAGAGCGATGGAGCCAGAAGCAGAAGAGGCAAGAGTAAAATGTTCCAGTCAGCTTTCAAGAAGGGGCAGTCAATTCTTTGTCCCAAAACACCCTGGGTGCTACCTGGTGACCCCTTTTTATATTACTGACATATTGCCAGGAGCAGAGCCTCCTTCTACTTCCCAAATGAGACTTAGACTTCCCCTTGCTAGTCTTCCTGCTGAACCCCATGAAGTTTAGGAGCTAAACCCCATTACTGATTGCAGAGGGATCCCCTGTCAACAGCAGGGACAGAGGGTTCCTCACACTCCCTCCCTGGCTCTTCTCCATGCTGTGGTTGATATACTCTCATATCAGACAAAACCAGATCTTCTCAGGCTGTGGAAAGCACAGAATGAAAGCTTTTCAAATTCGAGGCACATTTTCCACCTCCTAGCCTTATTATATGGTGAGATGGAAGATGAAGAAAAAGATGCACTAATGCCACTGCCTTTTCTTTGAAAAGCTGCTGATCTTCCTCAGAAAAGCAGTATCTCTGGTGGAATGAGTCATCAGCATTTCCTACTCATTTCTTAAATTATCAATGGAGAAAAGGAGAGATGCTCAAAGATGTTGAATTCTTATCTGGCAGCTTCTAAGGATGCCTTCTGCCCTCTTACTGGTACAGAGAATTTGCTTTAGGAAGGCTAGAATAAATGTTTCTGCACCATGGTCTGGAGGTCTGAGAAGTAGCTGGTGCTGACCTAAATTAGATCATAGAATCACAATATAGTCTGAGTTGGAAGGGACCCACAAGGATTACAGAAATCCAGTCCCTAGCCCTGCACAGGACAGCCCAAAAATCACACCATATGCCTCAGTGCATTGTCAAAAGCTTCTTGAAGTCTGTCAGGCTTGGTGCTGTGACCACTCCCCTTGAAAGCCTGTTCCAGTGCCCAAACATCCTCTGGGTGAAGACCCTAATACCTTTGAGGGCCTGTTTATGCTTGAAAAACATTAACTCAGGAGGACACACTGTGGGAGCACATCTGTGGTGCTTCAGCCACTGACTAAACTTCAGCTCATGGGGTAAGCCCAGAGCCAGATTCAAGTAAAACCCCTGAATTTCATGTATTAAGGATGAGGAATCCTTGGTGTGGAAGACCTCCCCTGTCTCCAAGTTCTGTCCCTGTTGCTCCTTCTCATGGACTGACATAAACATAGTCTAAGTCAGCAGAGCTACAGCTGTGATGGCCTTTACCAGGCAGTGTGCTTCCTTCCCTTGTGGCTCATCCTGCTGCTTTTCTCCCTCCTCTTTTAACACTGTTTTCCTCCTCGCTCTTCTCTCTTGCTCCCACTCAGTTGCTTGTCTTCCAAGGACAGCTTTGCCCTCCAGGTCAGGGCTGCTGCTAGCAGCTGCTTTATTTCTTATTAGTGTTTGAGGAGTTCCCTCCCTGACTCCTAGGTCTGCCTGCAATGGCTGCAATGACATATCTACAAAATACCTGCACCTCCAGTCTAATGACAGAAACTAGTCTATTGAACTAACAGGGTATCTTAGCAACAAATATTTATTTTAATAACAGTATTCCCAGCCATGTTAAACAAGCACCTACTTCAATAGTCAGAATGCCCTAGAACATTTTATTTTGTACTGTATCACAACCCATTTTCTGCTGGCTCATCCCTACTTTAAAGAGTTACTAAAGTCAATGCCATTGTCCCAGCGAGGTTGTCCTCAGTGTCCTCCCAACACTTCAGAATAATATAAAAAAAGAAGCAGGTCACTGCACGCCTGGTAGCCACCCACACAAATGGGGGAGCTTTCCTCTCTCTGTCTGCTGAAAATTCCTGCTTGTTGCTTATGGTGATCTGCTCAGAGGGGTGTTGTTTGACTGATTTCTTGCATTGTCTGTTTACTCAATGTCCAAACACCGCAAAACTCCAGCTACTTCCCCAGCAATGACCAGGCTGATGTCTGCTCTTGTCACAGTCAATCTTTGACTGATATCCTTTCCTTGAAGCTGTCAGGAACCAACAGGTGTTATCTCAGCTAGCTTCCCTGATATCTCTCATTCATGCTGCTCACACAATTTGCAAGGAGGTTTAACATCCATTTCCTCTGGCCCTTATTAGGATTCCATGAAGGACTTTTCTTTAAAAGAAATTTCCTCTTGAAAATTAGCTATAGTAGAAACGTTCACACACCAGAAATAATTTGCTGTTTTATTGACATTGTATATATTTTGCAATTACCTTTTTCTCTCTCTTACAAACTAAACCAAGAGACTGACTGTGGCATCAAATCAGAATTTGTATGGTCACTCATAAATTTATGAAAGCAAGTAATAGTTTGTCTTATGAAATAAAATAACATAGCATGAAATTATAGTAGCTTATCTTCATATTCTTTGGGCAGCACACTGTTGCTCTCTGATGGGTTGAAAGCTCTTTCTTTTGATAAGCCCACTAGTATCTGCCTTTGTACTCTCCTACAGAGATACATTAATGAGAGAAACATCCAGAAATATTTTTCTCAGCATATCTCTACAGAGCACAGATCCAACCCTTTTTATCCCCACTACTCATTGGGGTTTAGTTTTGTTTCAGGAAGGGAATATAACAGTCAACAAAAGCACAGCCGCTGCTAGTGCATATTTTCCTGGGGATTGTTGAGCTATGTTCTCCAGCTCTCCCTATTTTTCTCCATATTGCCTCCCGTTAATTTGTGTGTCACCAGCAGTGAGTCAAGTGCTACCTGAGCAATTCTGCTCCAGGGACTCGGGATGGTCCAGAACAGGCCAGCAGGCACTTGCCCAGCTCCCAGGTACAGCTGCTGGCTCCTCACTGAATTGCTCCTCTGCCAGATTGATTTTAGTCCAATTATCTTCTCTTCCTCCTGCCACCCTCCTCCCCCAGTACAAGTGTACAGCTCAGGGAGAACCACCTTTCACAGTTCCATAAAAATAAATGTCAGCCTGCCACTGAAATTTGTCGGGAAGTTCTGATGAGGACAAAAACTATTCTAGAGCTGCCATCATCCACCTGTGTGAGAGGGTAGATTTGTTATCCCACAAACTGTGTGCACGGGCGGGGGACTTCATAAAGACACACATTGCCCTGAAACAGCCACAAACAAAGTTATGGTAAGAATCACTGTTTGCACCTGGATAGCTGATCACAACACAGAGTGGAGTTTCTTATGCTGAAAGAGGAATATCACTCACCTTTCCCATTCTTGCTTGTTAAGTGTCTAAGGCCAAATCAAACACGTGGTGTGACCTGTGCTGCTCCCCAGCTGAGTGAGAGGAGTCTTTTGGGAAGCCAGATAGTTTCGGTCTGAAATCAAACAACTCTTCCTCTGATTCACTCAACATAACTCCATTAGTGACAAGGACTGAGAGTGGAAGTGACAGCCTCATCATTTGCTTTGATTGCTTATTGTGTTAATTTGGTACAGAAGTACATTGAAGCTATTAATCTATTGATTCACTTTTACTTGAGAACATAATTGGATTAGTGTATTTTTTTGCATTTTATTAGCTTTGTAAATAAACTAAGTAGCATGCTTGCTTTCAATTTGTGTTTGCTTTATTATTTTTCATTTTGATAAATTCTATGAAAATGGCCACTGAGCTGGTTAAGTTAAACCATACCAAAGGCAAGCCTGTTTGATATGGCAAAGGCAAGCCTATCCATGTGGCTCTTCTTCCACACCATCTATATACAGCATATAGAGCTGTACTCCATGTCCTGCAGCCCTACTCACTCTTCTGTTCATAAAGAACCTCTGTCTGCTCCAAAGACATCACAATCCTATTTTCTGAAGCCACATTTTTTGCAGCTGCATTAACTAATCTTTGCCAGTGTCCCTCTAAGCCAGTATTAGACCCAAAACACTCTCCAGTTTTCCTATCTGGAGCTCTTCTTTCCATTCACTCAGAGCTGCTGCGCATACATATGCACATACAGCCATATAAACTAGGGCAGCCTGAATTCACAAAAGTAGGCAAGCTGTTGATGGTTTTGCCTGTTTTTAGTACTGCTGCACAGCTGAAGCAAGGAAAATGGATGCAGGCTAGGAATTTAACCTCCCGCTCTCCAAACACAAAGCAGTTTCCACCATTGCTGAGATGTTCATTTGCAATCTCTGATTCTAAAAGAATCTGACACCAGCTGTAAGGCAACACCTCTTGGGATAAATTTGCTTTTTGCAAGCTTCAAAAGAGGAGACGCCATGTAAGCTATAGTTTTGAGTGCTGCTGCTTCATAAATTTAGGTTTTTTTATTTACAGCTGGAGCTGCAATGCATTTCAAAGCACTGGTTGAATTGAAGCTAGGAAATTGAGGATGAAAGACTTGACCTTTAAAAACGTGACCTCTTTGTCTAATGAAAGTACACTCACCTGTTCTTCCTCACTCCCATGAAGGCCAAGCTTCACCCTCCAGGCTTTGCAACACTGTCACCTTCAGTTTTGTATGGGAGAATTAAACATACTTCTCTCTGCAGACTACCATTATTTTTTGATCATGGACACTGACAGTGAGTCATCAATTAGACCATCGGTTATGTATATAGCTAGAAATTAGCTGAGAAAATTATAGAGAAAGGTCTTCTCAAATATTTGTGCCCAAGCAGACAGAGTTTCTGCTCAACCAGGCTTAAATCATTTTGTGTTTCAGCAAACATTTGAATTGCCACTCTTTGTTCAAAGGGATATTTAGAGGACTGTTTATCAGTGCTTGTAAACAGAAAAACCCACACTGCAGAAATTGATAACAATGCGCTTTAACCCTCGCTATGTTGACAAGGGGTGTTTGGGAGTGTGCAAGGAAGCACAGGGAGATCAGAGAGCAAAGCAGCCAAAACTTTTAGCCCAGATCCTCATGACAGATGTGAGGAAGAGGGGGAGTCCTTGAGATGTGGTGAAGTCCTTGACCAGAGACAAGGTTTGTTTCCCAGCAGCACAGAAAGAGGGACAAGAAGAGGAGCTGGGCAGCTAAAGACAAACTCCTTATGTGCACTGCCCCACTCTAGCTCTGACCTTAAAGATAACTGGAATGGACTTGTTTGACTGGAAGAGAGAGACACTGGTAACTATTTAGTACGTGGTTCAAAATCCAACTCTTCTCTGTATGGAAAGAGAATAGAGTATCTTGGCAAGATTTCTGCTGGAGCTGGATTCAAACTGCAAACTAATACATCATTCACAAACTCTTCAATCCTTATTACCATCTTTGCTATCTTGAATCAAAATCCTCTGTCTTCTGGAGTTCAGTTCTTATTTTAACTGAGACATTTTTCTCTCCAATTTGGGGGCAGGCAATAAATTAATAAAAAGATACGTATAAATCATCACCCGTGATTTGGAATAAGTCTGCAATAATTCAGGTCTGTGAGGCTTAGCTAATGTTTCTAATATAATATTCTGCCATGAGATTTGATTTGCCTCATACAAGCCATTTAGTAATGATAAATGATAATTTAGAAATTATTTAGTTCTACATCTAAGCATCGATGTAGAACTGAGAAATATCTACTAAACCAGTATGTCCAGTTACAAAGGAGTGCATTTGTCCATCACTAGACATCATGGCAACAATAAACAGATGATTTTGGATAGATAGCCTCAGCTCTAAATTCTATTTAATAACGTGTTTGCTGTTCTCTTTTTGTATTTGTTTTCCATTGAGCCACGTGCATCATGAGATCTCTCCTATGAGATTTCTGGGTGCAAACAACTAATTTACGTTAAGTGGTGTTTTTTTTGCCATCTGTTTGTTTTATTGCTGTCTGGACATAATGCCACACCAAGGACTGAGATTCTTTCTATGGATTTGAACTGGCTAGTCATCACCCAGAGCTTATGACTGATATGTACCACTGAGGTCACAAACCCCTCAGTAGGATATAGCCACAATTAACACATATCCGGTTATTTCAATCAAATTGTCCGTGGTATTCCCAACATACCCCCATGCACTGTTCTTTGTGTATTAGAAATGATACTGCACTTTTTATAAGATAATACCAACTAGCACTACTATGGTTGGTGGTCACTTTAGGCAGCATTGTTTCTTAGGTAATCTCTTAGTTTTCTTCTCAGCAGTTGTCATGGTGGACCTGAATTACTGTGAAATCTCTCCTGGTCACAAGGTCCTTGTATATAAAACGTTAAAACTGACTTCAGTCCAAAATAACGTGTCATAAACAATGCTCTTTCAGTCAAAACAATGGGAAAGCACCCACTGGTTAAAGAGAAAAATGTAAAAGGAATTGAAAAGCAAAAGCTAAAAGGAGAGCACACTCAGCCAAGACATGACACTTTCTGTGCCTGATTTGTGCTTTTCTCTGCCACCTTTCTCTAGATAGGAGAGAGTGATACACTTCTTGCTGTATCAGCTGCCTGTTACCCAGGGAGATAAAATTCCTCAATAAAAAAATTAAATGCAAGGCTGTATGCTTTCAGAACTAAACCCCTTTTTAAAATTCAAACTCCTCACATCTTCAGGCCAAATTGCTGCATTTCATCTACAGACTTCTTATTCCTGTTTTGAATTAATATTAACCATGGAAATTCTGCTTCTGGGAGAAAACAGTCAACACTAGTGTTGCAGAACACACTCTTGGATGTGTACAGGTTCCAGAAGAAACCATCAGCATTTACCTTCCTTGTTTTACTATGCCTAACTACAGGGAACTCCCAAAAGCTCAGATAAGCCTGGCAGCATATGGCCCTAAACTTGCCTTATCACAAACCTTCCAGATTTAATTTCTGTCTGCCCTCCCTCTACTGCACTTTAGACCAAACAACTTCTTTTTACTAAGTGTTGATTACAAAATGCCCTGGTCCCACTCTGCTTAGATAGTGTGAATAGCTTACTGCTATACTGTTCTGAACTTGACCCTCATTCTGCATCCAAATTCAATGATACAGCCATTCATCAGCTTGATTTTTGCAGTGTTATACGTGCCCTCTGAAACATTATTTCTGGCAGACTCTCAAAGCACAACTTTCAGCACACAAATCTCACTGACTTGCTGCATCGTCTCCTCTAGGATCCCTGATCAGTAGGGCTCAGGACCTCAGCTAACTAGCATAAAACTAAAAACAGTGTGTTTGACACGACAAATCTGAATAACAATTGACCTATAACCTCAATGACAACAGCTGGTATGTGCATCTGTGCTGCTGGTTGTTGGTATGTGCTCTGTGACTGCATTTTTTCAACCTTTGTTCAGGTGAGCTGGTCAGCAGGAAGATGATGCCCAAGAAGCATCTGCATCTAAATTAAGCAAATGTTGCTTTAAGTTAAATTGAACCACCAAGAATTGTCTAGAGGTTGTAACTGCAAGTACCAGGCCTCCGGATCAGTGCCTTTTTTTGGCTAGAGAAGCAGTAATAATGACTCTGTGTATTTTTGTAAGCCTTGGAAAATTTTAGAAGCATTTCTATTCTTTTTGACTGCTTACAGTTGAATGTTAGTTACCCTTGTGCTACCAATGAAAAAATGGCAGCACAGAACAAGCCTGGGGCTGTCCCTTCCATTCAGATTTTCTACTTGGAGGACCAGTTCTCACTATTTTTCTAAGATTACTAGATCTCACTGCTTTAAGTTCTCAAAGAGTCCAGAGAAAAGTACAAGGTGCCTTTAGAACCTCGTATGTGTGAGTGTCCCTGCAGTTCTCTGGGAAAACAGTAGGAAGTATTTGGTTGCTGCAGTGCTTTATAAAACCCAGGAAATAAATATCCATATGCAAAGGCACCTGGCCCCCCACAACCGAAGAAATGTTGTGGGGATCTGCTTAAGTCCACTAAGGCACAACTGACACTATTGCACCCCAAACACTCCTATTCAGAAACACCTGCAGGGAAAAACCTGCAGAGCTACCTGGACACTGACACCATCCTCCACTGCCTTAGAGGGAAACCTCAGGGTGGAAGTGATTCAGCAGAAGATGATGCAGTGCAGAATTGACTTGCTTGGCAGAGCCCCCATTGCAGGTCTACTAATGCTGTTGTACAACACCTTTTTCACTGAAAATGAATAAAACCAAAACCTTTGCCTCTCATGGAAGGCGTGTACTTAAACATGATGCCATTTGGCATTGTTTTCTGTAGATAATATTCCAACATAGCAAGTAGGAGTCAGCCTTCACAGCAGTAGCCCACACCTTTGTTCTTTCAGCTATGCTAACTGGAGTCTTTTTATTCCTCAGTGGTCTGAGAGCTGAACTCAATCCTTGCCAAAGCAGGTCTTTGTGCCCATTTAAAGAAGAGACAAGTGTTCAGACTACAAATATGATTCTTCACTGAGATGTACATATTCCATGCCACTAAAGAACTATAGTAAAAGCTGTGCTTTAAGCCAGTAAAATCTATTTTGTGTTGACAAGGGATCAGGCTCCAGAAAGCATAACCAGAAATTAAACAAGTAAAACAGCAAACAGCTCTGTCCTATCAAGGTAATTTACATTCTGTTAACCAGAAAAAAAAAAAAAAAAGCACAAACTCAACATGCACAAAAGACATCTGGAAGAGAAAATTAACTAAAACCAGACTAACAACATAAACAAGAGAGAAATACAGCCTCCAGATCTGTGTAGCTGAGTCTGATGGATATCACAAACTAGATTGCTTGAGGTTTTTATTTTTAAAAGAACACAGCAAATCAAGGAGGATATTTTCCATTTAAAGCCATAACTTCTCAATTCAGAGATTTGTGAGGGCATAAAAGACACAAGCAAAAAAGAAAAAAATCATCTGCCAACAGCTATAGACATGCATTGGTCCCAGAACTAATTGAATAACAATAACCATTGCTTGAGAATCATTTTGGTTGCCAAAATTCGTAACAAATATTATTTACAATCTGCTGCATGACCACCTGCAGATTTAATTGAACGAAAAAACCCACATACTAACATATACACACATAAATTGTCATGCATAACTGTTTGGGAAAAACAGTTTTAATATTAAAAATGCCAGTTAAGCAAATAAATTCTTCCCCCGTTTCAATATCATCTTACACTGAAGACATTTGCTCCTGGTCATGAGGGAGTTTCTGGGTTTGGTGCATTTCCTCTAAATGTGTGAGAAAGGCTGTACATGCTCCTAGCTGAAGGAAATATGGGCACGGTTTTAACCTCATCTCTGACCTGGAACAACTTTACAATTCTCTTGCCTATCTATCTATGAAATCTTCTTCCAAACTGCAGAGGGATCTGCCATCTGTTTGTTTCCTCTGCAGATCTGGGCAGTTTTATGATCTGCTTCCATGCCCGTAACATAGGGTATTTTTATAAAGGTGGTAAATGCTACAGCTTAAAAAAACCCGAGGGGATCTTTGTTTATTTCTTGTTTTAAGTCTTAGTAAAAATATCTTTATGGACCTTTTTTTCCTTCATGTTACTCCCAAAACACACCAAAGCAAACGTTTGCTAAAATAATGGTAAGCTAAGAAAAGCAGAAAAAATCAGGTTGTGAATTATATGCCATTAGATCCTATGCACTGACAATACTGCCTGCCAAATTCAGAGTCCACAATATTTTTTAAGCACAGAAGTAATTTTTAAGTACCAGGCTAGTTTTGAAGTGCTGACAAATTAAAATGCTCCCTTGCTTTTCTCAGAAGTTGACCCAGTTTAACAGAAAAATCTTCAGGAAAAAGTAAAAGCAGAACTTTGTATTTTATTTGGTGCTACTTTACAGTCTACAGCAACGCTCTGAAGGTCAGTATTGTTACCCAGGTACTAAAAACCAAATCCAACATCAAAATATGTTCCAGAAAGGTATGCCTGGTTATTTTATTCCTACATGGAAATGGCAAAGCCTTTCAACTATGGTACTACTTCCATACTGCGCTCCCTGTGTGACTATTTTGTCCTGCTCCTGCACAAAAATAACACCATGTCAAGAAATCATGAGTATTACAGAGGCCCTTGCTGTGCTTCTGAAGTCACCATAACCTAGTGAAAAACAGTATATAATTTAGTTTGGTTTCATGTGACTTGTGCAGTCCTTGTAGCTCCTTTATTTGCATGCATTGTGCAGCTGCCATGTGACAACCTCCTATAGGTGATCTGTGGATAAAAGATCCTGTACAGGTCTGCAAGCTGGGATGGGGCTTCAAGAGAGCTGTAAAATTCAAGGTGAAAGGGAAATAATTAAATGGAAAAAGAGTCAGAGAGACTTCATTTTCTAAATCTTGTAGGTTCTCAGGCATCAAAGTGATGAATAAGAGACTTGCTGACTTCTTCACAACAAGGGACACTCAACACAAGTGTCACTGGGATGCCTGCAGTGACTCCTAGGGACTGAAGGAGTCTGCATCCCTCATCCATGAGGCCAGCATGATGGCAGGAAGATGCAGGATGTTTTGGTACTGATCTATGACTCTTGAACACCAGGTCAGAAGTCCCAGGAGGAGCTGGACAGCACAGGAGACTCTTCAGAGATCATTTCCACAATGTGTTGAAGTGCTGATGTTTATGCAGCCCCTTTTTATGTTTTTTGTTTGGTTTGGGTTTTTTTTTTTTCATATGAGGTTGAGTATTCAATATAAGTGACTTTATAACATGGAAAAAAATATTTCACATGAGTCAATAAACCATTTCTCTCAGTTTCTAATACAGGTATATTTCTGTTGGCTGTCCAGGAAAAGAAGAAATGTTAACAAATACATACAATTCAGGACAAATGTAAATCATGCATTTCAATGTCAATAAACTGATACAAAATTTCATCAACCTCAACTATACATGTTCAAAAAGGAAAGCCCTAGTTTATTCTGTGTTCATTAAAAATATACATATCTACAGTCTGAGTCTGGATCCAGTAGACCCAGTATGGTAGGCCAGCAATGCAAGCAACTTTTGTACCTCATGTGGCAGTGACAATGGCACCGGGGCTTGCCATCCCTGCTCTGTGCTGGGGACAACGGCACAGGACCTGATCTCCTTTCCCTGATGCTTGTTGCTGATACTACTATTGGTTTCACCTGCACAGTTGGCTAAGCAGGCAACTAACACAGCTCAGAGAGACTGTAAGGCAGAGAGGAGGCGGTTGATGATGTCCAAAAGCAGTAAGAGAGGGGAAGATGCCCATGAGAAGCCACCTTGGGGGCAGGATATCAGAAAGTGAAGTGGGAGAGGCAGCTTCTTGGAGATGCAGGGAGAAGATGTAGCTCTGTGTTACTCACCAGTGCCCAAAAGGAGGGAGGGGACCATGAAGCAAGATGTCCTGGTGCCTTCCCTGTGCACCTCCCTTGCCCTTCTGCTCTCAACTCCTTTGCCTTGAGCTCGTCCTTTTTCTCTGGCTGCTCAAGCATATGGTGTTTTGTTTCTGGTGCCAGGGAGGATTTGTGAACAAGCTGTGTGTGCTTCTTGCGTTCCTTGAGCTGAGTCCATCTCGGGTGGGTGACCAGTCTGGAGCACAGGCGTGGGCACAGGTAATGCTGCAATGTAACTGCAGAGTACCTTAGGTAGAAAGCACAGGTAGAATGCCCAGCTTAAAAGCTCAGAGAAGGGTGGCCATTCCCACCAAGGCTTCTTACAGTTTTTTCTCAAATATTTGATTCAAGATATGACACCTGCACCTTTTACCTAAGCTGGCTCTGAGCCCAAGCAGTTAAGAGCCCAGATTGGGTAGGAGGGTGTATTAGGGGCCTGACAGACAATGCTTGTTACAGCTGGTAAGACCGACAAAAATTGAATCCTCAACTGTTTGCTGCTTCTGTGCTTAGAGGAAAGGAGCTCCTCGCCCAAATTGTCGTATGGTTGTGGAGGAAATAAGACTGCTCACTAAAGAAACCTGAGAAGGACAAGCAACAGTCTCCAGGAAACAGTGCTAAGATTGCTCCTCCAGAAGAAAGACATGTGGGCGCAAAGCAGAAAAATCCTCCATAAGGGAAGAAGAGCTGCTCTTGTCCACCTCCCAGCTCCTCCAAGAAAAAAGCAGTGCCTGAGTGAGCAGCTCCCCAGCATCACAGGCAAGAAGCCTGCTCCAGAAAGTGGGAGCCTCTAAGGGCCTCTAAGCTGGAGCTAGATCTTTGGTGTGCTCATACAACAAATATCAGTTATGCAATATGCAACAGGCTGTCCTTAAAAATCAAGGCCTCTGCCTACATTGGTACTGATGTGAGCACAAGATGTGCTCTAAGTACCAGTCTTATTTCTTTGTTGTTTGAAGATTTGTTGTCTTAGACTTTATCTGTAATGAATTGGTTTTTAGATGTTATTACTGCATACAGTCTAATTACAATTACCTAAGTATTAATTTGTTGTAATTTTTTCTCTATCACCAATATGCTATTGTAAAAATATATGGCAATTTTAAAAATCTATCATCTTGTTTTCTGAATGCATGAAGAGGAGTCATTGTTTAGAGAAGGAAACATAGGCACTACACCAAGACAAAACACATTGTCTCAAAATTCACAGTGTACCTCAAATTCCTTCCACTGTGTGCATGGTCTCATTTTTCCAGCTTGAGTGTGGCTATTTATCAAAGAGCTCTTGGTCTGACCATGGCCTCTGTGGTGCTTTTCACATCATCCCTTGTCTTCTGTACTGTAAAAAGTAAACACTGCTCTGGGTATCCCAGAACATACTCCGACTTCTTTTATCTTCCCACTGAGAACCAGATCCAGCCAGTTGTACTCTAACTGTAGTTAGGGAACTATCAGGTCCATAGTATTAGCAGGTCCTGATGTGACCCTCATCCTACAGAGCTCTGCCTCAGCATATGCTGTTGTGTCACTGTAAAGCAATATCACTTTCCATTGCAGCACAAGTTCTCCACTGTGACCTCCTTCGGGAACACCCATGTTCCTGTGTCACACCTCAGCTTTCCTCATCCCTCTGTCCATAAACTGAGAACTTCCAAAATTCCTTCTGCTTAAACAGCTTAAGTTACATTAAGTTATAGTTAAGACTTAAGTTACAGTTTCCTTTCCTCTGGGACTTGACCCGAGATACATACCGAAAATGTGAGCCTTTTCAATGAAGCTTTTTCAGTACTGTTTCCAAAATGTAGCTGTTTGGAGAGGTCTCTGCTAAAAGGATAACAACAGTGTTACTGCAGAGCTCTAACACCTGACAAATAACCCAATGTCTACATGTGGGGCAACAGACCAGGAGCACCCCAGGCAAGAGGCTTGTTAGGGTTCTTCCTCAGGTACCTACCAGTGGCTGCTGTCAGAGACAAGGTACAAGGCCAGGCAGATCCTTGCGGGTGGCAAGGCCTTTTACCCTGTGCAGAAATACCACACAATGTGCAGACACTTCCATGGCAGTCAGGGTTCTGCATCTGTCACATAAGGGGATGGCTGCACCTGCAGAAGACAAACGGTAGAGTTTGCTGACTTGCACCTTTTTATGAGAACACTTACACAAATACAATGACAACAGGCAGCTTCTCTTCTCCAGCACTACAGAAGAGGCTGAGATGCCCAGTTCTGTTTGCATTTGCTTCAGGGCAGATGTAGGAGAAATCTAGTGGAAACAAATCACAGCACAGTTAGGAAAGAAAAAGAAGGGAAATGGAAACAATATTGAACACTGTAGTGTTCACAGTTTAAAAAGCAGCTCCACCACACTTCTAAAACTAAATAACAGAAAACCATGGAGGAAGGGGACCTCACAGATGCTTCTTAACCCCACACATTGATCTTTCCAGAAGAAAAAAATTATCTAATTCTTCCCAAGGTTATTGTAAATTACATACTGACCTTAAGAAAATGTCCAGGTGTTTCAGGGACACCATGATAGGATCTGGTGCTGTTATTCAGAACTATAAAGAAAGGGGGGAAAAAGAGAAAACACAGTCTGGCAAACCAATTTGAATGACTTGGCAAATGTGCAGGGTTAATTGTCACCTTATTGCTAATGATGAAGATAATAAACTTGTATGGCTCCATTTTTCTTTCTGTGTGTCAAAACTCATATCATTTGGAGATGTAATAATGCTTCTCCTGAAATAATATAGACATGCTCTTTGAATATTTATATGCTCTATGTATTTTCCTGTGTTTTGACCTCTTATCTATTCCAAACCCTATGCCCTTTTTCTGTAAATGCTGGTGATCTTAATTTATCCTGCTGTGGTAGTTTTACTTAGTTGCAAATGTATTTCTGTTTCATTCCCTTCAGAGAGGACACTTCACAAAGCTTTGGAGTAATCAAGAAAGTCATCACAAGCCATGAGAAGTACCAGCCTACAAAAAAGCTATAAACTTCCCTTTTAAATCAAGAATTTTTCTGAAAAACAGAAAGATATGAAAAGCTTATTTGTATCTATGTTACTGATAAAAGCCAGATGTTACATGTCTTGTCTCAAGAGAAACAGGATAAAGGACACCGCACACTCCCTCCTGGCTCCACATGGTTGATTGGGTTATGGGACAAAGCTGCTCAAGCTTTGGAAGTCAGGCTGTAAAGATTTAAAAACCTCATTGTCCCCAGGCCAAGAAATGTTCTGGAGGCAAAGCAAGATCACAGCATGTCAGAGCCCTTTCTTTGCATCTAATAATTACTATAAAACAGCACTAAACCAAACATAGCAAGTGGATATATCTAGTTGTCATCTGGCTCCTAGGAAGGTTGATTGCAAACTTTAACTCAGTTTTGTTAATCTCTGTACAAGGTTTAATCTTGTAACTGGTTAGTTTGTGTTGTTAAAGATATAAAATTCACTCCTATGACCACTTTTCTTGCCTAAAACTACTTACTTTGTTACTCCCTTCACATCTCTTTTGGGCCTTACATAACAGCATACACAAACTAAGCATAATTCATACAGCATGATGTGCTTCCCATGAAGCATCCTAAGACTTTCTTGAAAGGTTTACTTCTAAGTATTACTACTTCTTCCTCTGCACTTGGTTGAGGTGGCACCGTATTCTCAATACTGCAGAACCATCCTACAAGCTCTTTACCCTCAATTGCTGCTGAATTTGCATTTCATCCTGACTCTTATGCTCTCTTATGCCTGTGCTGCAGGAGATGGGACATTTCTCACTGGTTGTTGTAAATGGTTGAATTTGCCAACACTATGTTTGTCTACTTACAGGGCCTCTTCTGACATTGGCTTTGTAACTCTCCATCTCTTCCTTGGGGACCTATAAAGTCTGAGGCATCTTTAGAAGACACTTTTCGGGGCCTGGGCCAGGGCCTGACAGCTTGATCTCACTGATGCACTTGCCAAAAGTATGCAACTACCAGCCACGTAACAAACTGGCTGCTGTGCAAGAGCTCTGATTTCTTAAGGACAAATTAAGGTGCTGAGGTGTCAGTGGGACCTGTGCAGAATTGCCTGAACTCACTCGAGACACAAAAGTGGAGCTAAATTATCAGGCACTTATTTTTCCTTCTGCTTTCTACATTTTGCCAATAAAAAAGATTGTCTTTTCCTCTGCACTGGACAGACACAGGCTGTGGGTTCTTTCAGCTGAGGGCAGCTGCTGGCAGGACACATGGAGACCGAAGGAAGAAGAAAAGGAGAAAAACCCCTCAAACCTCTACTCTCCAGGGAGGATGGAGTGTGGATTATGAGCCTGAATTCCTAATAAAAGACAGCAGAGGTTGCAGCCTTTATGTTCAACAGCACCACAGCAAATCTGGGAAAGGCCAGAGTGTGCATGAAGAGGAAAAAGCACCACATCTCACACCTGCCATAGTTGCAGAAGGGTATAAGACCTTACCACGCTTGATACAATGGCTGTTTACATCTTTGCACCACTTTCCCCAGAAAGTTTCTATGTAACCATCAAATAGCAAAGGTCAGCTTCAGGTAAGGATGGAAATCCTCATTTTCACTTTCTACAATATTATGCTCTCCTGTGGTGGGATGAAAGAGCTCCTAGACTGATGCTTTGCAAACAGGTTTATTAAAACAGAGGATATTCTCTGTGCATTATGAAGAAATAGGAGCTTGTGGGCACCAATTGTGAGCAGAATCCCCTGCAAACTGCTAGTGTTTTAAAGAAATATTTTTCAAATTACACAGTTAGGCAAAAATGTCCTGTTTTGAGTAACTACAAAAATGGTCTCTCTGTGGGGAGATGTGAAGAGCAATAATGTTCCCGATTTTGTGAACCTAAATTATAGAATTGAAAATGTATTTTGCTTTAGAAAGTCTAACTTTGATTTTTTTCAAGTAATACTTGAGAATCTGCACTCCTAAATCTTAAAGAATAAGATAAAATAATTTAAAAGGTAAATGTGTTTCCAAGACACACATGAAAGCTAGAAATTCTTCAGCAATTCAATTTAAGCCTAAAACGTTTGATGGCTTGGTGTTCTTTTCATATTTTAATGGTATTTGCTGTAATCAGGCAGATTTGCATCCATCTCTGTTCAGACATACTCATTTTTAATCCAAAATTTGCCTGTACATCCATTAAAGTATATGCTGCCTGACTCTATGTCAAAAAGCAACTCAGAGCTCCTCCAATAACAGTCTCAACAGGAGACTTTAGGTTTGAGAGGAGATAACATGGAGTCTCTGTTTGTCAGTTCTCAGGACACAATCCCCTCTAGGGTCTGACATTCATGGAGAAAGGAACTGTATTTCCTGATGTAGACATTTTTTTCTTGCACCAGTGTTTTGTCTCTGGTTCCGTGGTGCAAAACCCTTTGAGTTTTAACAACGCTGTCAAGGGAGACTCTGTAGGCACTCATGAAGTTTAGATCGCCAACACATCCTTCTGAGAAGACTCAGGGGATGTATCTCAAATTAGGCAGTGCAAGACAGAGGGACCTAAACTCACATGCTAATGGCAGAAAACCTTAGTCTTTGTCAAAATCAGTATCTACTGATGTAGCCATCTATGCTTTCTGTTGGCTGGGTATTTAAATTCTGATTGATATTATAGTTTGTTTCATGCTTTCCTAAAAACACCTGAAAGGGTGGGGAAGTATAACCATAGCTACTGAAATAAATGGCTGCTGTCCCCTGGCCTGTGACAGAAGCATTTATCTTTTCTACAGCCCGTGTGTGAGGGGAAGGGAGAGAAGTCTCCTGCTCTTGCTTAGCTATTTTCTGTAAAAACTCTTAATGTAATTTTTGTACAGTGAATATTTATAACTATTGTTAGTGTCAATATAATTTTTGCAGTTACTGCACTTGTTTACATTTTAATGGCCAAGTCAATAAAGATTTATGCACCTGTCATCTGAATTTTCCACAAAAGTGGTGATTGCTTAACGCCTCCCAGCATCTCCTTCAGAATACTCCTCCTCCAAGCATCCTTTAGATGCCTTCATTGTTTTGGGAAACAGTAGAGTAACCAATTCTTAAAGTCATATGTCAAAGACAGGAAAACCTTGCCTTCATGTCAAAACTTCTGCGTTTTTACAGAAGCACTTCTTCAGGGATCATTTTTTTCATCTCTATTTTTTAAACCCTGTCCCTTGAACAGCAAAGGCTGGTTTATCACTTTGATATGTCTCAGCTGCACAAACTACATTGCTTTTGTAGCTTGAGGAAATATGCTGCCTAACATTGACCTTGTTTTGATTTTAATGCAGTTAAAGGTACAGTTTGGAGCCCTTCTTGGTGGGGTGTGCAGGTGCACCACTCAGGAGGGACATGCTATGGTCCAGCATTCACCTCCATGCACACATATCCTCCTCCAAAATGTGAACTACAAAAACCTGAAGGGATTCCCTCTGCACCTGCTTGTGGACTTGGCACAGGAGTTTAGGCTGACAGGGCACATGTGTGCCCTCATTCCAGCCACACTTTTCCTGAAGGCAGCCACCCCATAAACCTTTTTTATTCCCACCAGAGGAAACTGCTGAGATCCACACTATTGTTTTGCTGCCAGGGCTCTGCAGGATCAGGTCCCTTTCCATTCCCAGACTAACGTGGTTATTTCTCTGCTGTCCATCCCTTACTGGATTTCACAGTGGGCTGGTGGCTGCAGTGACAATAAGGAGAAACAGGCTCTCTCCAGAGCTCTGTTCTTTCTCCAGAGTGTACTGTCACTCCAGGCAGAGTTAAACCAGGTCTGTTCCAATTGAAACTCAAGGTCTCAAAGACAGTACAGAAGTACAAGGTTTCCGATCAGGTTAGGCAGGGGTTCAATGTCCAGATTCACTTTAGGATAGAATTGAGATTTGAGGCTGAGGTGAAGCCAAGGTTAAGGACTAGACTTCAGCAGCATCCCAGTTTCACGACCTGCTCTTGTAAGGCACCATTCATAAATCATAGATCCAACTGTCTCAATGCAATCACCTGCACTAGAGCTTCAAAAGAGACTCGTCACAGGCACAGAGCTGGAGGCGCCCTGGCCCCTCAAACGGCTTCGATGCAGAGCTCTTGCTCTTAGGTACAGCCTGGCTCACCCAGACTATGCGGCTGTAATCAAAGCACTCCCAAACCTGTCCTGCTTGCCCTTGCCGTGGTCTCCAGATCCTTGCAGCTTGCGCACGAACACCCGTTTTCATCATGACACTGATAGATGTTTTCTCCCGTACGGGCAATTCCCTCTCCAGCTTCGACTATCTAGCGCCTAAGCCCCCGAGCAGCCCAAGCAAAGCCTCCGAGCACCTTCCCGAGAAAAGGAGACGATCGG